>CAUYON010085879.1:0-35447 GCA_963573935.1 Arctocebus calabarensis | reverse complement strand
CCCCCCCCCCCCCCCCCCCCCCCCCCCCCCCCCCCCCCCCCCCCCCCCCCCCCCCCCCCCCCCCCCCCCCCCCCCCCCCCCCCCCCCCCCCCCCCCCCCCCCCCCCCCCCCCCCTTGTCTCTGTGAACAGCACACCCACCTAAGACCTGGCAGTACAAGTACCTGGGGTCCATGAGCCCAGAACTTCACCCTGAACTTCACTAACACTGACCAGGAAACAGCTGAAAGACTCTCTTTCCTGGAAGACTGAAGGAAAACAGTCTTCCAGGAAAGAAGACTTATTAGGTAAGGGAAAGAGAAAAACAGCCCCAAGGAGCACTTGTGACAGATGCCCATTCACACAGAGGCCTTCCAGTTACACAACCACCTTCCCTCCCTTCCCACCTCCTTTTCTCTCTCCCTCTAGTTGGCCACCAAATCTATGGGATTGGTACCAAAAACACTGCTAAGGAGGTCCCACAAAGAAGTTCTAAGAGGAGAGAGCAAGAGCCAGTGGCTATAAGGGGTGCAGGCACCATCTCACGTCCAAGCCTGGGCACTGCAAGCAGGTGCCAGCACCCTGGGAGGCTGCTTCATGCTGACAGCCTAAGGAAAGCCCAGCCTCCTCCATGCAACCTGGCTACTGTGACAGGTGTGGCTGAATGCTCTTATCCAGCCAAAAGTCCCAAAAAAGCAGCAAAAGCGCTTGAAAACCAAAAGCATGGGCAGACATCAACAGAAAGAGCCAAGAATCACCATAGCATGCCTCAAGGCAGTGCAAACCTGCACTGTCTTGGGTCAGAAGTCCACAACTGGGCCTTCAGCTTCCAGGTCTGGCCACCTCAAACAGAGGGGCTCATGGCCATGTTAAAGCACATAGTACCAGATACGGGGAGCAGGATGGCAGATCCACTGGGCACATGACATTTTCCTGAAAAGTGCCTGTTCCACTGAAGAGAAAACTGATCCAAAGAAAGATGAAAAACTTTCCTAAGGGCACTTGCTAACAAGACTGACCAAAGCTGTCCTGCACCAAGTTCCTAAAAGAGGATAGGCGCTGTGCTGAGGGTGTGTGTTGTGATAACTACTACCCAAGAGGCAGACACTGCCACAGCCCCTATTTTAGAGACACAGGCAGTGCACCCAAGGCTGCCTCCTGCTGGGGAAGCCCAGCCCCATGCCAGGCCAAGGCAGTGAGTGAAATGCCACCACAATGCAGGTGTACTCTGCATCTGAGAATGCCATTGGGCCCCACACCAGATTGAAAGAGAAAATACAAGCACTCCCAAAATCCCAGTATACACTTCAGCCACTGTCCAGCCAGCCAGTGGGGGATAGGCTAAGGGTCAGCCCAGGTGTGATACACAAGGGGCCATTGAGGACAAGATCAGGACACAGGCAGAAATCATAGCAGATGCTCTATGGCCAGGCACAACCCCCAGCTTCCCTGAGAAGATGGGCCATGCAACTCGCCAAGGGAAACCACAGAGCCCACTGCAAGAGGAACACAGGGCCTGCCACAGCTCACAGCCTCACTTCCAAGTAAAGTCCACATGTGTACAGGACCAGGGCCTGACAGCCCAACTGCACTTTGTGGACTGACAGTGCTAAAAAGTCCCCAGTAAGGTCTGATGATGCTAAAGGGAGCTTCCTTCTAGGACAGCCATGAAAGCCCCACCCTGGATCATCAGCATCACATACCACACAGGTGTCCCATTCAAACATCTGCTCCTTCTTGCAAATATACCAGCTCTTATGCCATTTTCCACATTTTGTTTTTTCCCCCCCAAAAAATTCTGGCCCAATACTACAAGATCTAACTTAAAAGCCATCGCTTCTACTTTGTAGCCAGAAAAATAGACATCTCTACCACAGAATACACCCTCTTCACATTTTCTAGTGCTAATGTGGCAGTGTGTGTGCATACATGTACAGGCATGCACGCATGCACACACGTACACACACCCCTCTTACTTCCTCCCTACAACAGCTCTCTCAGCTCTCTGCTGCCCAGCCCATGGCCAGAACCAGCCGAAGCTTACTTAACAGCACAAGAGTGCTACAGAGTGGTCAGCTCCACACCCCTGCCAACCCACCAAGGCCACTTGTGGCAAAGCCCCAAACAGAATGCTGGGCTTCTTCCAGTATGGTACAAACGCAGACCTGGAGCACAACGGCCTTCCAGGTGCTACTTGAAGGGAATGAGATAACACCACTTAGTCACAAAGCAGAAAAGAAAAGTTCATTCTCTAGTGGGACATCGTGTAAGAGCTTTTAGCATCACTCTGCCATGGCCCTGAGACAGACACCAAGCCAGGATGGGTCAGCATTAAGCCAGCCATAGGGAGCCCAAGGCACCACTCAACCACTGCAACTGCCAAATCAGGCGACCCAACACTTGAATGAAGGGAGGACACAAACGAGGAACTAGAATGGGAAGAAGAGATGAAGGCACCAGTTCCTACCCCGTAGTGTGTCTTTAATTATGCTCCACCCAATCCTAGCTGGGCTAGGGTGAGGACACAGTAATAGAAGCCATCACACCACCACCCCCTCAAGGAGTTATTAGGTCATCTAGGCAAAGGGAAGACATTTATTTATTCACTCAGCAAATACCTGCTGGGCATGGATTAGGTACAAGCACATAAGCATGCAATGACCAAAGTCCTTGTATGGCCATGGAGTTCACATTCCAACTGAGAGAAATATATAATAAGTATATTATAAATAAGCAAGAAAACAAGCAAACACATCAGACAAATGCTGTGAGGGACACAGCAGCAAGGCCAGGAGGAAAAGAAGTACCTGGCAGAGGACACCAGTTCCCCTGTGGGGAAGGAAGCCTCTCTGTCCCAACAAAGTTTCAAAGTGGGTAGCAAGGGCATAGCCCTAGTCAGGGAAGCAAATACCAAGACCCCTTAAGAAGAGGAAGGCAGAAGGAACTAGCATGTGGGGGCAGAGGGTGGGTGAGAGGACTCACTGCTTCAGGTCTGGAGCATAGAGTGACACGAGAGGATGCACATCTCCAGAGGCCCCTGTCACAGATGGATGGTGCTGAAATCAGAGCAACTTGTGAGGTCCTATCACCATCAGGAGGGCCACAAGGCAGTCAGCAGGGGCAGGGCATGGCCCATGGTGTGGAAAGGAGGGATGAGGAGGGGGAAAGGGGAGGGATGTGAGTTGGAGGGGACTATTCAGGATCAAAGAGACCAAAGTTTAGGACGCAGTACATAGGAAAGGGGTGCATGTGGGGGTCTCACTCACTCACACTCCCTCTCTTTCTCATTCACACTGAGTAGGAAACAGTGGCACAAATGCTTGTCATATGAAGGAAAATCACGATGCTGAGCACTATACACACACTAACATGAAAGCAAAGCTAACAGGCAGGAAGGAGCACATACTTCCAGCAGAAGTCAAAAAAAGACAGACGTAGGCCTGGAAAGATAGACCTTAAAACACATGGGCCTGGGCTATCACAGACAGAGGAGCCAGTGCAGAATCAGGAGCAGTGACAACAACTGTCTGGAGCACAAGGTGCTCAGCCACTGACTCCTCTTTCACTGAACAAGGACCGTGCTGGACATCAGAGAGACCCAAGCCTCAAGGAGTTCACAGTCCCTTTGAGTAGAGTGACAAGTGTGACAAGTTCAGTGACAGGGGAGGACACCCACAGTCAGAGGAAATCACTCCACCCTGGGTCAGGAGGAGTTAGGGCCTACACACCTTCCAACTCCAGCCCAGGTAGCCCAGAAGCCTCTCCAGAGAAAAGAACATGGGAGCAGAGCACATCCCTGGAACAGAGGGCCTTGGGGAAATCATAAGAGGCAGGACCACCAAGACAGGAGGGCAGACTGTCAGTCCTGTGGCCTAGGAAATCACAGAAGGACAGACCACAATAGTCTTCTGCCAACAGAATGACAGGAGGCAGGACCACCAAGATAGGATGCTGGACCAGCACTGCCCCCTCCAAGCTCAAGAGGCTGAAAAAGTGGTTCACGCTCCAAGGAGCTCCACCTGTGGCAGATGGCTGGTCACAGATCTTACAAACTACCAAGCTGAAATGCTACCACGGGGCAGAGGGCAGGATGACAAACAGGGACCAAAATGAGAAGGGCAGCCACAAATAAATAAACAGTGTAAAGCACATGATGATCACTGTAGAATGGCCAGAGACTCAGCCGCCACCTACACCACGAACCAATAGGACATGACAGAGCAGACACAGAAGGGCCAGGGACCAGTCAGTCTTCTAAAAGGCTATGAGTGGCCATGTTCTGAGACAGAACATCAGCGAGGTTTAGGGTGACACTAATAGACAATAACAGCTGTCTTATTTTACAAGCGCTTTAATATGTGACCCCCATACCTGATCTCGCTCAGCACCCTCATCTTAACCCCAAGAGTAGACACTGCTATGATTTCCATTTTACAAACAATGGAGAGAGAGACAGTAGCACAGGAGGAGAAAGTGGAGGACATATAGAACACAGGCTAGGCAGAGCTGAACTTCATGCAGGTCTCAGACTTGACTGTTCAGCAGAAGCCCCTGAGCACACATGACCTAAATCTAAGTTAAAGACACAGTTTTCCACTCTCACTGAGCACATCCAACATGCTGAGCAACAAAACACAGCCAGTGGCCATGCTCTAAGCAGCATCGACACAGACACAGTCAGCATCACAGGAAGCCCTGCCAGGTGGCACTGTCTAAGCAAAAGTCTGGACTCCTGACCTCTGCACTGAAGCAACAAGTAAAACAGCACACTGTATGCGCTGCATCTCAGACTCCAAGAACCCTGGAAACAGTGGGTGCAGGAATAAATGTCATGTGGCCAACTCCCAGGTGGAAAAGCAGAGGCTCAAGAAGGCAGAGGCTTCCTCAGGGCCTCACTGCCAGTCAAAGGGAGTTCCAAGGACCTGGTGCCACATAGTTCATCTGCAGGGGTCACTGCACTCCACATCGTGGACAGAGAGAGGCACGTGCTTTCCAAGGCGCCCTTCCCTTGTTTCTCAAAGAACTGTTCACACCCCTGCTCCAAGGGCTGACACCCCAGGACATGCAACCAACACCTGCTATGGGAGTACATCCTGACCTGGAGCCACCATAGACACCAGAACTCATAGCTAGCGAGTCCCATTGCACCCCTAGAACAAACAAGCCACAGCAGACTGCCATACACCAATGCATGAAGGCAAACCATGAGACACAGGCTAGTTCAATACCTTCTGTCAAAGCCCAGATACACTGAGTGGCACCGAAGCCGAACAGACATGGCAAGGGTTCTGTCTCCATCAGCGATAACCCCAGCTGCCCACTCGTTCCAGGAGAGAAAATGGCCAACACCAGCATAAGACCTGGCAAAAACACAACTGAGGAAGACAATTCAAGAGCAGGCCGGGCCATGGTCCTCGCTGATTCATTTCTCTTACCCGCCACACTTATCCATGGTCTATTCTCTCAGAGGAATCTGCAGCCCAACCCCATTTGATCACCACCACTGGCCTTATGTAAGAAACAACTCACCTTCATGAGTCCCCAGAAGATTCAGCCCTGCCATGCCCTAAACCCTCTCAGAAGTCACACATTGATGACCAACGTGACTATGATGATTACAAAAATCCACTAACAGCTTGCATACTATACCAGGCACCAGTCTATATGCCTTACCAAGGAGATTCTCCTTAGTTCTCACAATGAGTCTATGAGTGGTACTGTCACCGCTGACAGAATGACAGGCAAGGCACAGGAATGCTCACCAGATGAACCAAGGACACAAAGCTGCTTGGCAGGAGAGCTGATGAGGCAGAGGCCATGCCAAAAGTCTGTGACACCTGCCCAGCTACTGGCACCCAAGGACATTGGTGCCTCTGCACAGATCAAGAGCACCATACCTCACATAGACACCAGAAAACAAGGAAACAAGGGTTCATTCTACTCCAAGATAGCTTGAGAGAACAGCCTAAATGCTTGGGGAAAACAGCAGAAAAAGAGCCACATTAGGAATCATGGCTACTATGCTGATCTTAACACAGTCTTGGGAGGTAATAGAAACATCTAAGGCAGGTAGATTCCCCAAAATGCACCCAACAAGTGAGCCACCTCCGGTATGGACAACATAGGTGATAATTACTCATCTCAACCCTTTATTCTTGAGTCCCTTCCACTTAATGAGAACATGTCTCTTTCCAACACAGCCAGAGCCCAGGCATTAAGGATGGCAACAGCAGACAGCACAGGCCAGGCAGCTCCCAATGACACCTCAGGCTAAGGCCCAGGAAACTCCAGGATTCCAGGTGCCTCAGAGTTGCCAATCTGATGGCTTCAGACCAAAGGCTCTTCTGAGACCTCCAGAGCCCAAGCACGGCAAAGTAACCTTCAAACAAAATGCAGTGATCAGAACAGCCCAGAGCCAGAGGGCCATTCCAGGACGAAACAGGTGGCACTTGAAGGCTGATGAACCACCAGCCCAGAGGAGATGGCCCAGCCAGCTGCAGTGGCCAAGGCAAACAAGATGCACAGAGCTCTACCTGTGTTCCTGTCACTCCACTTAGTTCTCAGCCAGCTAAATTAGCATTAAGGAAGGCCTCTGTGACTTTGGACAGGCAAAACAGCATCGCAGGGGCCACGACCCAGGTCTCTGCTGAGGCAGGGAAACAAGGGACAAACAGCCTGGATTGCAGCCATGTCCAGTGCTTCTCAAGAGCAAACGCTCCACCCTCGGATATACCATGCAGAGCTCTAGACACAAAGATCTCAACTCATGTCCTATTCTGCTACTTCTTAGCTGTGTAGACTGGCGCTCAAGTTCCTCTTCTGCAAAACAGGCAATAACAGCAGCGTTTGCCCTGGAGCTTTTGTTCTGGGTAAAGTAAGACAGTATGTGTGAACATGTGGCAGACTGATTGTGTTCATCATCGTCATCATCACCATGATGTCTATAGATGGGAGACCTGCACCCTGACAGGTTTCTGAGAGACCCTGCTCCTCCCTCCATCCCCTCCAAGAATATATTTTATCTTTAGCAAAGAGAGAAGCACAAATAGTGCAGCCCCACCTACTCCTGCACAAACTTCCTAGACCTTGACCATCAACACATCCCCTGAGCCCAACAACACATTACACTTGAATCTGAAAAAGGATGCGTTTATGGTCTGAGCCATAGAGGAACACAGCTTCCCAGCTCCAGGAGATACACCATTAGACTCAAACGAATGAAAATAAGGCCAGGCTCTCTGTACCATAATTAACTTCCTGTCTAAAGGTAAAGAGGATTAGGAGGGCTGACAGATGCCACTCATATCAGTGATCCATCCATGAGCCCTGAGCTGTCTGAGGATGGAGAAGAAAGGGAAAAGCACAGAGGCCCAGCTTGCTGGTGAGGACACCCTCTCACTTAAACACACACGAATACATGACTCTTCTGGAAGGGCTTCCTAATGACACTCCCCAACCTCTCCTTGATCTGAGATCTCTCCCCAACCCCAGACCTACAACTAGCCCTTGGACTCTTATCACCACATCCCCAGGGACAACGAAGAAATGCTATGTGCCAGGTGTGTTACCTAAGTCACCTCACTTAACCCTCAAAGCAGCCCTATCGATAGACCCTCTCCACTATGAGATAAGGAAATTCCCAAGTACAGCACTTGAGTGAACCTGCATAAAGCTAACAAACAAGTTCCTCACAACCTGTGAAAGTTGTTAGCCCCCCACCCACTGCTGTCTAGAAGGGCTCAGGAAGCTTTTTATCTCTCCAACACCGACCTCAAGACCAGAAGGAAACACAAGTCCAGCCTCCAGCCTAAGGAGCCCAAAACATTAAAACAGACCAAAAAATTTCAGTCCAGTTGGCAACAGAGGTTAGAACCATGATTCACCAATAAGAAAGCTATAAGGCTATGAAATACTCTCTTCACTCTAGGCTAACAGGTGGCCTAGAAGTGACTCTAAGATATGACATCACTTTATATCATAGCCAGGTGATAGTTCTGCAACTCAGCACCTTCTCAGTGCCTGCCTGATGCAGAAGGACTAAGTTTCTCTGCACCTTACTCCACACAAAGTTCAGATCACACCTTCACTATGCTGCTATCCCTTACTTATAATTCATCCTGCTAGCAAGTTTCCAGGTTTGTCCCCAAAATAGGCCAGAATACTACTGCTGTAATTATGGAGAGAAACTGATAAAAACGAGATTTAGAATTCCAAAAAGGAGACCACCCAGAGGACTCACTGACATCCTCTGTGGAAATCAATCACTGCGCAGGTACTGACAAAGACACTGGTTGCCATGAGGGTGACAACAGGAAGAAGTGCTCTATTCTGCACATACCATCAGCAAAGGAGGGAACTTATGTGACACACATGTAAGCACGTCAAGACTGGCACTGTCTTTATACTCCTCACAGTAATAAAATAAACACAACATTTGTCTTCTAAACTGCAGAAAATAGAAATACCACTGACCCAGCCACTCCACTTTAGAAATTCACAAGGAGGAAACTATTCAAAGATTATGCTGCAAAAAGTCTGATAGCGTTGATTATAATAGCTAATATTCAAAAAGAAAAAGTCACCCAGCATGGGATTAAAGAATAGGACAAAGGCAGAGCACAGTGACTCACACCTGTAATCCAGGTTCTGGGAGGCCAAGGCAGGAGGGACTGCTTGAGGCCAGGAGTTCAAGACAAGCCTGAGCAAGAACAAGACCTTTCTCTACAAAAATTACTTTAAAAATTAGCTGGATGTGGTGGTATAGACCTATATTTCTGACTACTTGGGAACTTGAGGTAGGAGGATTGCTTAAAGGCCAGAAGTTTGAGGTTGAGGTTAAGATTGCAGTGAGCTGTGATGGTGCCACTGCACTTTACCCTGGGCAATAAAATAAGATCCAGTCTCTAAAAAAAACAAAAAATATAGGGTAGTCACTTGATCACTTATTAAAAAGCTGCTAAAATGATATGAACAAATATTTATTAGCAGAGAAAGATTGATCTGATCAATATTCGGTACAACAGCAAATGAGAACACAAGGGCAAGAGCACATGCCTGCTGGTCCACACATCCAAGGAAAAATGCCTGGAAGCAGTCCTCTGACACTGCAATCTTAAGGGGAGCCAGGGTCTGTTCTTCAGTGACTGCACATTACTTTTAACGAGAACAAAACAGAAGTGACCCTTTCTAACTTTTTAAAAACACCACCTGCCTGATCTGTGTACTACTGTGGCCTAACATCATGGTCTGACATTCTGCCATATTGCAGAATTTCTGAATTTCTGTTTAATTGCTTCTAAAAGACTTGTGGAAATGCTATTAGCTGTTCCATGTTACACCTTATGAGGTTCCCTGACCCCCCCCCCACGCAGGCCATGAAGGACAGAGATGGACCTTGCCACCTCAGAAAATAGCAGCCAAAGGCACGAGGCTAGCCCAGTCATGTGTTGAGGATCAGCACCATCACTACCCTGGGTTTCACCTCCTTCCTGGGCCTTGGGAGTGAATACAAAGGCAGGTCACCCCGTTCCCTTGGTAATCCCAGCCCCAAGCACCTAGGAGGTACACAGCACATAGGTGAGTGGGGTTCTCACCTACCTGAGCTTCACCAGGATCTGCAGTTCACCTCTGCCAGGAAGTGTCCACCTCTGCCCCACCCTTCACCTCTAGCAAGAAGCAGCAGAGATCCCAGGACATCTCAGTTCCTAGGCATGACACACGGCTTGCTGAGACCTCACAGCACCCAGTTACCTCTAGCCCCATCTGGTCAATAGATAGAGATGAAAATAATGTTAGAAACCCACCTGAGTCATACAACCAGCAGACCACAGAACACCAACTTTAGTATCAAAGGCCACTTATGTCTCGCCACAGCCCCCTCTTGAAGGGCACAGTTTGCAACACATCTCTCAAGCTGGCCAGAGTGATGCTCACCAACTGGAGCTGAAAAGGCTGACACAGCGCAAAAAGCCACATCATCCTATGCCAAGCCAGAGCACACAGACACACACAAAAAAACTAATCTAGGAAAATACAAGAACTTTGGAATTTGAATGCAACTTCTCCCTGACCTCCTACATAGGCCTTTGAGCAAGAAGGGAACAGTACCAGGGCCCATACCTCATCTCCCCAAGACCCATTTTGCAGAAGAGGGCAAAGCACCAACACCTCACCCTCCACCCAGGGCAGCCTCAGATGCCCAGAAGGAACCCACAGGGCCTGTAAGGTAGAAGAGGAGGGAGTCACAAGACACCTACACACTGCAGAGGCTGCTCCCTGGGGCAAAGACTCCAGCCTCACAAAGAGGTAGGCTGGTTCAGTCCATGCTTATGACTACAAATGAAGGAGGTAGGAAACAAGGTGGGGAAAACCACAGATGGGAATGTTTCCTCCCACGTGCTCACTGGATACAGTGGTTGGGCCTGCTGCCACTGGTCAAAGCAAGTAATTTTAGACGGCTTCACTGTTTGGTAGAGAAAAATAAGTTTCCTTTCTCTTAATAGTTCATTCTGTTTCATAGTCAAAGTAAAATGAAGAAGATCGCCTGGCAAAATGGTAAAGCTTTAATTTCAAATCACTTTTAATGCCTGTTTCATCTAACAGTGGCTTTGAAAGCAAAAGGCAATCTCAATCATTTGAGATTTTTTAAGTAAATTGATGTGATTATGTCCAACATAACCAGATGCTTCTAAAAGCCAATTTTCAAAGTGACATCAGACCCCAAAATAAGAAACTCTTCCTTCTAGCTATTAATAAATTATTAAAGTACTCTCTCCACAGGAGAACAAGCTTATATTTGATAACCAATAGCAAGCAGGCTGGCTCCAGGCCTTCCTCATAGACCCACCACTGGTGGTCAGCTGTGGAGGCACAGGAGCACCACCCTGATCCTACGACACGTCCCCTCCCTCTGCCCCACTCTTGCAGAAGGCCAGAGCCCGTGCCACTGTTTACACACCTCAAGGTCCTCCAACATGCATCAGACTGGGCTCAGCTCATCCTCGGTAGCTCAGACTTCTCTTAGGGGCAGCTGGTCTGAGGCAGGCTACAGCCCGGTTTTGGCCAGTGAGGCCGAAGTAAGCCTGGTTGGCAGTGGGGGTCTTAGAGACAGTTTCCTGGTTCCAGAAAAGAGATCTAAGAAAAGAGGCTTCTCCTCAGCCTGGCAGCCCCTAGCAGTCACAAGAGACATCAGAAGAGCTAAGTATAGACGAAAAGAAACATAAATGCATTCTTCTTTGCCTGGTTCCCAAAAGCCCTTGGAATTTCCTGATAGGATCATCTCCCATTATTCACAAAGCATCCCTTTCAATCACACCTGAGCTCATGCTAATGAGCTAGCTTAGGGTGGTCCCCTAGATAGTTAGTTCAGGATGGGGCTGGTCACCAAAGACCACATGACCCAAGGTGGGAGCTTTCAGGGGGAGGGCAGTGGGCTGCTGGAACCTAGGTTATAAAAACTCTCAAATTCCAGGATGTGAGTAGCTTCCAAGCTGGTGGCACACCCAGAGAGGGGATAAGAGTCCCATGCCCCTTCCCCATATCATGCCCTGTGCACACTATTTCCTGGTGGTATCCTTCACAATAAGTCAAGTACAGTAAAGAAAGCACTCTTCTGACTTCTATAAGTCATTCTAACAGATTATCAAACCAAGAGGAGGTCATGGAGTCCCCTGAGGGCCCAACACTTGCGACTGGCATCTGAAGTGGGGGTGACTTGTAGGACCAGGGCCTCAACCAGTAGGGCTACACTAAATCCAATAGTTAGTGTCAGAAATAAATGGAATTGCAGGATACCCAGTTGGTGTCAGAGTTGGAAAAGACATCACACACTTGGCCACTTGGTTTCAGGAAGCCCTGGACAAGGCCATGCAGCTACCCACTTTCTGGACTTCCTACGAAGCTAGGAAACAAACTGATGGCTACTAAAGACAGCCAAGTGAGATTTTTATTTGTAAAGTCATCTGGACATTGGAATTCTCTCCCTAGGCCCTCTTTGAGGGCATAAGCCAGTATGTACACATTTTCCTCTACAAACCAAGTTTCTACACCATGAGGAGGTCACAGGGAGCCCACACTCTGTCAGAAAGATGAGAATGCTTCAGATCCAAGCAGGAACACCACATGCCGGAAAGCCAACCCCTAGAAACCCAGTGGCAATTCAGCACATTGTCAGAATGATCAAAGTGCCTCTTCCAAGTCTTTCCACCACATGGAAGAAACCACAGTCCTTAAACCCCTGGTCCCACCACCCCATTGCAGGCCAAGGCAGACCAAATGGAGAAGCACAGCTGGTCCCACATGAGCTAGGTGGGCACCCCACCTCCCTCGCCCTAACTCTCCCAAATTAACACTTCCCCACAAATGACCTGGGCTATCACAGCTACCTGCTGGTGATGGCGTTGTTCTTGTCTTTCAGGGCAAGCTCTCTCTGCTGCACCTCAACAACAAATCTGGAAAGGTCTTCTGGAGTCCTGAGGAATGAAGAAGATACACTAAGTTCCAATCGTTCACTGAAAGTAAATATAGTTCTGTTTACAAAACAGAAGGCCAAAAACAATGCCCATAGCTGATCTGTTTCCGAGGTGGCACACACGTACCATGACTTAAGTTCAACTATAGCTTGCCACTAGCTACTCAACACTGGGCCAATCACTTTCATAAGCCTTCATCTTGTTTCGCCTGCAAAGATAAGGACAATACGTAGCAAACAGTGTCATTATACAGAGGGAATTAGATAACATTTATAAACATCTACCAAGTGCCTGGCAAAAAGGAAGTACTCAGTGGCATCAGCCTCCTTTCCTATCCTCTCCTGCAAAACAGCCCTGTAACAATAACAAGAGCAATGGTAACAGGTCCCCACACATAACAAAACTATCCCAGACTAACTGGCTCAGCTAACACTCGAGCAGGACCACTGCTGTTTCCATTTGGTAAAGAAGGAAACTGAGGCTCAGACCTATTAAGTGCCTGGTTCAAAATCCACTCCACTAATGACAGCAACAGAACCTCAATGTGAATCATTTCTTTTCACTTAACACTGGAACTCAGGAAAAACAGAGAGAATTTGAGAGATTAAAAGTTATACCCCATGGTGTGTGCATGTCCCCAGACACAAAAGATAGCTGAGGATCCACCCTTGCTCTTTCCACCACCTATCACAGAACCAAGTACAGGGCCATAAAGAAAGCAGGGGCCAGCCATGTGGTGTACACCCCACACAGGCAACATTAGGGGAACTACCGCTGGGACACTGAGAGACAGTGATCCCTACACTGGCCAAGGAAGCTGTAACTCAAGTCACGCCAGTAAGGTCCATGCTCCATGAACACAGAGTTCTGCACAAAGACACACAAAGAGTGGCCACTGGTCCCAAGAGCAGCTCTGAGCGTCAGTGTCAATAATGTGAGCACTCACCTCATGGTGCACTTGTGCTCCCTCTCTCTCTCTCTCTGCGCTCAGATAAGCATGCTGCAATCAAGGACTCTAACAGGAGTCAAGTCCTGCCACCACACATGGCAAAGTCTATACTTTAAACCCTTGGGACCCTTCACCTCACAAGAGCCATATACCATCCTCTCTGTCCTTTCAATATCTCTGAATGGTGCCCAGCAGCGCAGCACAGGATTTGTGCGGTCCCCAAAACATTGCAACATCTCATTCTTTGCTTGGAAAGTCCCTCCCTATGTCTCCTGATGCCCAGCTTCTTCTGACATAGGCAAAGTGTCACTTCCTGAAAGATCCTCTGATCATACCTCACATCCCTCCCCATGTCATTTCTTTTTTGTATGGATTTTGCATGCATTTCTTTTTTTGCCCTGACCACTATCAGTCTGTTTAAGTATAGAGTGTCTCCCCTTACTAAAATGAAGCTCCCAAGAGTTGTCCTTAGGACATCCTGCAGCCTAGCCTGGCCTAGACCCTAACTCCAAGCAGGAGCCGCCAGCAACCTCCTACACACACAGGACCTCAGTGAGCAACCCCACCACCACTACAGACTTTGTTCTCTCTCCTAGACCCCACCAGAGGCCTTCTCTGACCACCTGCCAGGGAGCCCCTTGTGTGGACTTTATACAAGGGCATGGCATGAACAGGTAAGGAATCACCAGGCACTGTGCAGGGATTACTATCCACTCCTCCCTATTTATAAGCTAACTAGGAAAAATGTTTATTAGTAAAAGATCTTTGGACAAACTGAAATCTACGAAGATAGGAAAAGGTGGGTCTTGCCTTTAGGGTCAGTTATTATCCTTTTCCAAGCTTCCCAACCTCAGGGAGTTAAAAATACTAGTACAAATATAAATAGCAAATAAATAAACCTTTCCAAGCCAGGAGGATTATAGTTTCTTCTGAAACATTTAAAAGAGATATTTAAGCTGTTTTGCATTTTCTACATTAAAGGGTTATATAAATCATAACTAAATCAAAGGGAAAAATTTATTTAAAACAAACATGCAGCTAGGAGGAGGCAAAATGGCCAACTGGAGACAGCTTTACACACAGGCTCCTGTCCAGAAGGAGAGTTAAAGGACAGAAGTTTAGCAAATAAGCTGATGGTTTGGAGCTGAGGCAAGAGAGAAGATTGAAGAGGGCACATGACCCCCACATGACCCCTACAGAGGTGAACTGTAACCCAAGGAAACAAAAAAAAGGGACAAAACCCATCACCAAGCAATGGGAGTCCCCTCCCCCATGAGAACGGCTCGTAGTATACTATCTACAAACAAATGAGCAAAGTTCAGATCTCCTCCTATTTTATCGCACAGGAGAGACCCTCTAAAAACCAGAACTCCATCCCCAGAGAGGACTCACTAGTGTTCCATGACACTCTCCCACCAGGCATTAAAACTGAATGCATACACTACCCACAATTCTGAACTCCCAGCACTCCCCTCCATTCTCACCCCATGGTCTAGAAGCCTGTGCCCGATGGCACCCAGATTCTTGGGCATTTCTCGAGAGGTGCGGACAGGGCATGGGCTGTTGCAAGTCTGTGCTGAATTGGTTGCATGGGTGTACAGCTGGGACTGTGGACCAAGGGAGCCATAAGGATGAGGCAGAAATGGTGCCCCGCAACGCAGCGCAGCAGCAGTGATAACAATAAGGCTCACACCCCTCGTGATGCTTTGGAGAAACACTTCTCACCTCTCTTAGCAAGCAGAGGCAGCCGGGCCTCTGCTCCAGTGGCTGCCACAGGCAGAACAGATCTGGGACAGAAACACAGTCCCTGTGAGCAAAGGGTATGCCTGAGGCAGTATCTGGGTATTGGCCTGGGTGGGGTACAGCAGGAGACAGAATAGAATCAGAATGCGCGCAGAGAAGGCTTACTCCCAAGATACTCCCAGGGTGGGGCTGAGTCAGAATTGGTGCTTTTGTGAGCCGGAGATGCAATCGGCCCCCAGGGGAGCATAGCTGGGACAATAGCAGGCATGGCAGCAGCAGCAGCCCAGGGAAGGGCAGGAACTGGCTGCCGTTTATGAGCTCTAACTGTACCCACCACAACACAAAGGGCAGCAGAAACAGAGACACCAGCTCCACGAGATTGGTGCAGCAGCAGCAGCAGCACAGGGCAGGGCTGAGTCACAGTTTCTGTGAATTCAAACAGTGCCTGGCCCACAGGGGAATATAGCCAGGACAAAAACACAAGTTCTGCGAGAATATAAGTGGCAGCAACATCAATTGGGGGCAGGGCTGGAACTGAGTGAAACTCCCCAGCCTCCATTAAACACCCGAAGTAGTCAAGCTTCAGCTCCCCCTGCTGGCTGGTGTCAGAGCACCACAGCCCAGCCAAGGAGACATAGATCTCCCAGTGACTCAGGCAGGTGCAAACCCCTGGTGTATCTGCTCATTGGAGGGAACTGAGTCACAGCCCTGTGAGGTTACCAGTGACTGGGCGTGACAGAGGTGCAAGGTGGGGAAGGAGACATCAACCTTCCTGTACTAATTCATTTGCTGGGTGGGCCCTTCTGACTCCAGTGAGCACCAGAGCAAGTCATACTTGAGCGGCCAGCACCCCATGCTATCTAGTTGCTGGAGACTTTTTGAACTCTCCCACTTCAGACTGGGTACTGACTGGGACAAGTGATTTGGAATTCTTGACCTAGACCAATCACTCAAAGACCAACCAAGGTGGTACCCTGGTTCTGTTGTTGTGGGAAGGTTTGATTTTCCTTCTCCAGTTGTTGCCTGTAAGGGGTAGGGTGTCTTAGTTGCTTGTATTTCTCCATAGCTGAGACTTCAATCCAGAGTTATTGATTTACTAGGATTAGACAGAGACTAGCTGAAAACAAGACAGAGTCACTTAGACCTACCACAACAAGCAGGTCTCCAGTGTCTCAGGCTATATGGCTCCTTTGCAAAGCAGTAGAGAAAAATGTGAAGTCACCAGTCCCAGCTCTTGGGCAAAGGGCTGGTTAGTCACTACTCCAGGAGCCCCCAATCCAATTTGACCTTATCTGCTCATCTAGCCAAATGGTGAATAATAATCATGGGGCAGAATCAGTGGAAAAACTCCAGCAACATGAATAATCAGAGTAGATCAACTCTCCCAAGGAACAACAATGTGGACACACCAGAAGATACAATTCATAAACAAATGGCTGAGATGTCAGAAATTGAATTCAGAATTTGGAATGCAAATAAGATTAATAGAATGGAGGTAAAGTTGGAATTAGAAATTCAAAGAGTATTTCAAAAGTTGTCTCAAGACTTCAATGAATTCAAAGACCAAATCACCAAAGATTTTAACACATTGAGACAAGAACTTGTAGCCCTCAAACATCTGAGAAATACAGCAGAATTCCTCAGTAACAGACTGGAGCAGGCAGAAGAAAGGATTTCTGACACTGAAGACAAAGCTTTTGAATGCTCCCAAATGCTCAAAAAGGAAGAGAAGTGGAGAGCAAAAATGGATCATTCTCTCAGAGAACTCTGGGACAATTGGAAGAAAACTAATATTTGCTTTATAGGAATTCCTGAAGGTGACAAGGTTACTTCAAAAGGCCCAGATGCTCTACATTAAGAGATAATCCTGAAGAACCTCCCAAACATTGGCAAGAGATTCTGAAATTCAGATAGCAGACAGTTTCAGAACCCCAGCACGACTCAATCCAAATAAAGCATCCCCCAAACACAATATAATTATGCTCGCCAAAATTACTATGAAGGAGAAAATTCTGCAAGCAGACAGACAGAAGAAAACCATAACCTACAAGGGGAAGAATATTAGAATGACTGCAGATCTCTAGCCTGAAATCTTTCAAGCTAGAAGAGGTGGTCATTGACCTTTAACTTCCTAAAACAAAATAACCTTCAACCCAGGATCCTGTATCCAGCTAAACTGAGTTTCATTTATGATGGAGAAATTAAATACTTTAATGACATTCACATGTTGAACAAATTTGCCATAACTAAACCAGCTCTCTAAGATATTCTCAGACCTATCCTCCATAATGACCAGCACAATCCTCTACCACCAAAGTACACTGTCTCGGAAACTTTTGATCAAATTCCAAACTCTACAGTGGTGAAAGGATTAAAAATGTCCACTGGACTTTTCAAAAACTCAATACCCAAAATATGACCAGGCTTACCAATATTCTCAATTAACGTGAATGGCTTAAATTGTCCTCTAAAGATGCACAGGTTGGCTGACTGCATACAAAAACTCAGGCCAGATATCTGCTACATATAAGAAACACAACTTATCTGAAAAGATGAATATAGGCTCAGGGTGAAGGGATGGTCATCTATAATTCAGGCAAATGGAAATCAGAAAACAGCAGGTGTTGCAATTTTATTCACAGATATAGTAGGCTTTAAACCAAAAAAAGTAAGGAAAGATAAGGATGGTCACTTCATATTTGTTAAGGATAACACTCAACATGATGAGATTTCAATTATTACCATTTATGGACCCAACCAGAATGTGCCTCAATTTGTAAGAGAGACTCTAACAGACATGAGCAACCTGATTTCCTCCAGCATCATAACAGTTGGAGATTTTAAGACCCCTTTGGCAGTGTTGCATAGAACCTCCAATAAGAAACTAAGCAAAGAAATTTTAGATTTAAACTTAACCATGCAACAGTTGGATTTAACAGACATCTACAGAACATTTCATCCTAACAAAACTGAATACACATACTTCTCATCAGCCCATGGAACATCCTCCAAAGTTGATCACATCTTAGGTCACAAGTCTAACCTCAGCAAATTTAAAAGAATAGAAATTATTCCTTGCATCTTCTCGGATCATCATGGAATAAAAGTTGAACGCACTAACAACAGGAATCTGCATACTTATACAAAAACATGGAAGCTAAGTAACCTGAAGCTGAGTGATAACTGGGTCACAGATGAGATTAAGAAGGAAATTACCAAATTTTTGGAACAAAATTATAATGAAGACATGAATTACCAGAAACTCTGGGATCCTGCAAAGGCAGTTCTAAGAGGGAAATTTATAGCATTGCAAGCCTTCCCCAAGAGAACAGAAAGAGAAGACGTTAACAACTTAATGGGACATATCAAGCAACTGGAAAAGGAAGAATATTCCAATCCTAACCCCAGCAGAACAAAAGAAATAACCTAAATTAGAGCAAAATTAAATGAAATTGAAAACAAAAGGATTATACAACAGACCAAGAAATCAAAAGGTTGGTGTTTTGAAAAGGTCAAAACCTTTTGATAAACCTTTGGCTAATCTAACCAGGAAAAAAGAGAGTAAAATCTCTTCAATTTAATCAATCAGAAATGGTAAAGACAAAATAACAGACTCCTTAGAAATTCAAAAAATCTTCAATGACTATTATAAGAAACTCTATTCTCAGAACTATGAAAATCTGAAGGAAATAGACCAATACTTGGAAGAACGCCACCTTCCTAGACTTAGTCAAAATGAAGTGGAAATGTTGAACAGGCCTATGTCAAGCTCTGAAATAGCATCAACTATCCAAAATCTCCCCCAAAACAAAAGTCTGGGACCAGATGGCTTCATATCAGAATTCTACCAAACCTTTAAAGAAGAACTAGTACCTATATTACTTAACCTTTTCCAAAATATAGAAAAAGAAGGAATACTCAGCACATTCTATGAAGCAAATATCACCTTGATCCCCAAAACCAGGAAACGACCCAAGAAAAGAAAATGATAGACCAATATCTCTAATGAATATTGATGCAAAAATATTCAGTAAGATCCTAGCAAACAGAATCCAGCAACACATTAAACAAATTATACACCATGACCAAGTAGGTTTTAGACCAGGGTCTCAAGGTTGATTCAATACATGTAAATCTATAAATATAATTCATCACATAAACAAAATAAAAAACAAAGACCATATGATTCTCTCAACTGATGCAGAAAAAGCTTTTGATAATATCCAGTATCCTTTCATGATCAGAACACTTAAGAAAATAGGTATAGAAGGTACATTTCTTAAACTGATAGAGGCCATCTACAGCAAACCCACAGCCAATATTGTATGGAATGGAGTTAAACTAAAATCATTTCCACTCAGATCAGGAACCAGACAAGGTTGCCCATTGTCTCCTCTGCTTTTTAACTTTAATAGAAATCTTGGCCATCGCAATCAGGCAAGAAAAGGCAATCAAAGGTATTCATATAGGGTCAGAGGAGATCAAACTTTCACTCTTTGCAGATATGATTGTATATCTGGAAAACCCCAGGAATTCAACTATAAAACTCTTAGAATTGAATAAGGAATACAGCAATGTCTCAGGTTACAAAACCAATACTCACAAATCTGTAGCCTTTATATATACCAACAATAGTCAAGCTGAAAAAAAAGTCAAGGACTCTATTCCCTTACAGTAGTGCCAAAGAAGATGAAATATTTGGGAGTTTACCTAACAAAGGATGTGAAAGATATCTATAAAGAGAACTACGAAACTCTAAGAAAAGAAATAGCTGATGATGTTAACAAATGGAAAAACATACCATGCTAATGGCTGGGAAGAATCAACATTATTAAAATGTCCATTCTACCCAAAGCAATATACAATTTTAATGCAATCCCTATTAAAGCACCACTGTCATACTTTAAAGACCTCAAAAAAATAATACTTTGTTTTATATGGAATCAGAAAAAAAACCTCAAATAGTCAAGACATTACTCAGAAATAAAGGCAAATGAGGAGGAATCACACTACCAGACCTCAGATTATACTATACACACAAAAAGAGAGAGGTAGATATATGGAACAGAATAGAGAACCAAGAGATGAACCCAGCTACTTATCGATATTTGATCTTCGATAAGCCAATTAAAAACATTCAGTGGGGAAAAGATTCCCTATTTAACAAATGGTGCTGGGTGAACTGGCTGGTGACTTGTAAAAGACTGAAACTGGACCCACACCTTTCACCATTAATTAAGATAAACTCTTACTGGATTAAAGATTTAAACTTAAGACATGAAAGTATAAAAATACTAGGAGAAAGAGCAGGGAAAACACTTGAAGAAATCGGCCTGGGCAAATATTTTATGAGGAGGACCCCCCCCCAACCCCCAGGCAATCAAAGCAACACCAAAAATACATTACTGGGATCTGATCAAACTAAAAAGCTTCTGCACAGCCAAAAATCCAGTAAGTTAAGCAAGAAGACAGCCTTCAGAATGGGAGAAGATATTTGCAGGTTATGTCTCCAACAAAGGTTTAATAACCCGAATCCACAAAGAACTCAAACATATTAACAAGAAAAGAACAAGTGATCCCATCTCAGGGTGGGCAAGAACTTGAAGAGAAACTTGCCTGAAGAAGACAGATGCAAGACCTACAGACACATGAAAAAATGCTCATCATCCTTAATCATCAGAGAAATGCAAATCAAAACTACTTTGAGATATGATCTAACTCTAGTAAGATTAGCCCACATCACAAAATCCTAAAACCAGAGATGTTGGCATGGATGTGGAGAAAAGGAACACTTCTACACTGCTGTTGGGAATGCAAACTAAGATGTTTCTTTTGGAAAGATGTTTGGAGATCACTTAGGGATCTAAAAATAGACCTGCCATTCAATCCTTCAATTCCGCTATTAGGTATATATCCAGTGGACCAAAAATCACTTTATAACGAAGATATCTGCATCAGAATGTTTATTGCAGCCCAATTCATAATTGCTAAGTCATGGAAGAACCCCAAGTGCCCAACGAACCATGAATGGATTAATAAATTGTGGTATATGTACACCATGGAATATTATGCAGCCTTAAAGAAAAATGGAGACTTTACCTCTTTCATGTTTACATAGACAGAGCTGGAATATATTCGTCTTAGCGCAAGAATCAAAGAAAAAGCATCCAATGTACTCAGCCCTAAGATGAAACTAATTTATAAGCACCCACACTTCTAAATGAAAGCTATAACCCAACTATAGCCCAAGATGAAGGGGAAAGAGGAAAGGGAAGAGAGAGGAGGATAGGTAATTGGTGGGACCACAAGGGTACATATTAAATATGTTAAATCTACTAAGGGTAGAATATAAATATCTTAACACAATAACTACGAAATGTGGTGAAGGCTATATTAACCTATTGGATGAAAGAATTTCAAATTGTATATAAAACTAGCACATTATACCCCATAACTGCATTAATGTACACAGCTATGATTTAATAAAAAAAATAAATAAACACAAATGGTATGTTCACATTTGCAAAGCTGCCTCCCAATCCCTGTGGGCACTGCCTTCAAGGTAAGGGAGGGGTGGCCAGCGGCATGCCCTCACCACCCTCTGTGTCTCCTCCCTCTCACCAGGGACCAGCTGTCTGCAATGCCCTCCAGTGCACAGGCTTCCCTCAGAACCAGCAGAGCAGGAAGCAGAGTGAGGAACATTGATACCAATTTAGAAACAAGCTTTGTGCCTCAAAGTACAAATTTGCCTAAGAAGCTGGGACAGCAGAGGGCCAGACTTGCTGCTACCTGTGGCTCTGCAGTTCACTAAAGTGAAGGTCACCTGAAAGGTAACAATTTAATAGTGAGGGGGTTTCAAATGAACAGCTCCCTTCTGAAAGGTTCTGGTCCCTGAAGGCTTGGTCACCTGCACCTTCTTACACAATGCTCAAGTGAGCACATGGCAGCACCCAGTGGGGCCTCGGCCCCAGGTGGTCAGCAGCTTCCCTGCTGGAAGCTAGGAGCAGTCATTTTAACCAACCGTCCAGGAGTCTAGCTCCATATTCATGTACTTTTAAATGCTACCTTATTAACAACAATAACAACAACAACACACACACACACAGACACACACACACTGAAGGGATTAACTGAAGAAAGAAAACAAAATCATGGGGAGAAAAGATTACATGAAACTGGATTAAAATCTGCATTCACACAACAAACAAGTGTTGTATTACAGCTGCAGGATTCCTTTTTTTTTGTAAGCCAGGGCCAGGTTTGAACTTGCAACTTCCAGTATATGAGGCGGCACCCTACTCCTTTGAGCCACAGGTGCCGTCCTCCTTTTTTTTTTTTTTTTTTTTAAGTTTTTGTAATTTTGTTGTTAGAACTTTCTCAACAATTTTTTTAACTGCATTTTCTAGTTGTAGCAGTGAAGGCCACAATGACCAGTCCTGAGGACATAAAACCACACTTCATTCTCTCAGGCTCACAGACAGCTCCTCTGTGTAGAGGCCATCCCAACACTGAGGTACCCTTTCTGCCTTTGTCAAAAGATCAGCTCATTGATGTTAACACAGACACACAAAATACAGGGAAGCTCCACAAGACTTTTCCAGGCTGACAACAAACGTGCAATCAGGCGTCCCTGGACACAGGGAATGGACAGACAAGAGACCACACGACGGAACTCCTGAGGCCAATACTCCAGCCTGGGGCCGAAAGTGAGAAGCCAATACGTGCACACATGCATGCATACTATATGCACGTGTCTTTTCCACCCACACTCCCCAAGTCACACAGATCTTAGGATTAGGCATAAAAAGCAAAAGAAAGGACGCCCTTGACACCTGCCGGTTCTGACGCTACGGCCATGGTTAGCATGGGAGATGTGTGGAACATGCAGATTAGCACACACAAGCCAAACAGGACACCAACTTTGAGCCACAGGCAGAGTCAGTCATCAGTTCCAAGGCTTCTAGGGAGCACAGCCCCACCAGGCAGAGATGAGCCGTCCACATGAAGCACTCTGCTAGGGACTCAATTGCCTCCTCCAGAAACTCCTTGCTGAAGCCCAACACCCATAAAATGTTTGGAAATGGGGCCTTTGGGAGGTGATCAGGTTTAGGTGAGGTCATGAGAGTGGGGCCTCATAACAGGATCAGTGGTCTTATAAGAAGAGCCACAGAGAGCTTGTTTTGTCTTTCTCTCCTAGCCACATGAGCACACAGCAAAAAGACAACCATCTGCTAGGCACAAAAGGACCCTCACCAGAACTGGACTGTTAGCACCTGGATCTGGGACCTTCAGTCTCCAAAAGGAGAAATAAATTTCTGTTCTTGAAGCCCATCTGTGGAGTTTACTACAGCAGCCTGAACAGACTCAGACATTTTTTCCAGTAAAAGGGCCAGACACACAGGGCACTCAAGAAGAGCTCAAGTACACAAGGTTTTAATCTATTTATGTGCCTAAAATTGCACATTTGACTTCGTATTTCTAAGTACAAAGAAAATAAATATATATGAAGAATGTAATCTAGAAAGATTAACCCCAATTTATACCAGGCATTACCTCCACATCAGAGCTTGAGTTAGTAATGACAAAGGGATCTTCAATTTCATGTGTATTATCTAAATTTCTTATAATGAGAATTCATACATTACATGTATAAGTATAAATAAAAACAATGAAAAATTAAGAGAAAAAGATAACTATATGCTGACAAAGTGGACAACACTGTCAGAAATGCCAGGCAGGAAGAGCAGGGGAGTATGGCAGAGAGCAGATACCTGCAGTGTCATGCAGCATAGCCCAGGGCACTCAGGACACAGGGCAGGGACATTGTGAAATGGAGGAAGGGAGTCAAGAGAAACCCTGGGATTCAGGAATCCAGTTTGATCCTGTCAGGAGACAGAGCCAGAGCTCCACCATCACCATCTGCCAGGACTGCCACGCAAGGATGGAGGCAAGTTTGTGAAGACCTGTTGAATCACGAAGGATTATTAAACAACCGCAGCCTCCACCACATATCAAATCAAAGACTAGAGGCCCAAATACCTCCAACTGGCAGGAAGAGTGTTTATATTTCAGAAACCTCCTGACCTGTGTGTGGTTAAAGCTACTCAAAGATGTTTACCAAGGGCGCTCTGGGGATTAGCTAAGTGCTCGTAAGGAGAAGGAGTCGTGCCAAGTATCATTACAGCCTAAAAATAACACCCAATAGTCTGTTCTAACCCTGTACTTCACCAACTGCAGAGTAGAAGGCAGTCAGAGGGCCTCGGACACCTCCAGTTCAGAGATGACAGGGAAGTGACAGTCCCAACTGCAGCCCAAGCTGTGACATCTGCTGCTGAAAACTCTGGCTTTGGCTGCAAAGCCTTTTCATTCTAACTGGTGGGTTTTTGAGGGGATAAAGGTCTTTTTGTTCTATCTGCAGCTGAATTTTGACTCAAACCCAGCTGTGTGCAGAATGGCAGGGGCTACAGGGAGTCAAGCCCACTGCTTTATTTCTGAGGTGAAAGCAGCTCCAGCCAGAGCAGCAGTTATTTTGAGGCCCCTAACAGCAGATGCCACAGCTCTTCTTGAAGCTCAGAGTGCCAGTTTCACTGAGTCTAAAAGATGCCAGATCCAGAGGATGCCAACATTGAAAATGAATGAAACAGCAATAGCCATAAAACTAATTAACAAAGGAGAAACCTTCAAGCTTTCTTCTGAGATACTATTTTTTCCTGCAAGGCCTCTGACCACAGCTCAAAACTGCCAAGGCTGGGCGTCAGCCAGAGCACCCTGCCGAAAGCAAATGAGCACACCCCAAGTGATAGGAGCTCTCCTGCAGGGCATATTCTTGCCAAAAGTATGCAGAAACAGGAAGAGAAAACATTAGACAGCAAAAACTTGGTTCTAAAAAACAAAAGGACAATAAGCACTCACAATTGCAAAGTCACACAGGAAATAGGGTATCACATCAGCCCAAATTTTTCTTAATAACAGTTGGGTGTTACACAGGTGGGGTGGCCAACTGGGGAGGGACGCATGTCACCCAGGGCTGACTTGAGCTATGGCCTAGTATAGAGTCCCCAAGACGTGGAGAGGAGCTATTTTCCTAAAGAAAAAGGAGTAATTCCATGTTAGACAGTGGCCCAGCCCCAGGCCAGGCTTTGCAGAGATTGCCAGCCTGGGCCACTGAGCTCAAGGTCAGATTCTCGGGTTCAAAAGCAACAGGAACCAAGCTTGGGCACTTAACCAAGGATACCAGTCCATCATCCCACCCAAACACTGGCCATAACACCCTGGCCATATGGCAGATGCCCCTACCAAAGCTGCCTGTTCCCAAATGGACAGAGAGGTCACTGTTTCCCCCTTGGAAAGGGAACCTAGAATATGTGTTGTCTCAAGCACAGTGGCCCTCCCACACTTCTCTCTGGCCCCATCCACATGCCTAAGGGGCCACAAGGCATCAAACAACCCAGTATTCTTGTCACACTGTGAGCTACTCCCACGAGCAACAATCATTTTCACACAGAAACAAAGGTCTCACAGACTGCCTGACCATAAAAGAAGTACAAAAAAGCATAAATTTCTAACTCACTGCCTCCAAAAACCCTCACCCAGAGCTATGCCTCTGCACACTCCTCTGGAACACTCTTCCTTGTAGATCTAAGCAGCCTGCTGCCTCATCACGCCCTCAGGTCTCTGTTCAAGTATCACCAGAGTCTACAAGTAGGCCTGCCCAACCATCCCATTTAAAACTGGAGGAACCCCCCTAAACCTAAGCCACACTCCCTGTTACTTGTCCCCACACTTCAGGCAATGCAGTGCCAACTTGGATGCTATATATTTACCTATTTATTTATTGTCTTTTTCCCTCATCTAGAATGTAGATTCCACAAAGGCAAAGTATTGTTTTTTATTTTCTTCTATTTTTTTTCACTAGCATGACAGTAAGTTTTCAAAAAATATTAGGTGAAGCTCGGCGCCCATGCTCAATGGTTAAGGTGCCAGCCACATACACCAGAGTTGGCAGGTTCAAACCTGGCCCGGGCCTACTAAACAATGACAACTACAACAACAAAAATAGCCAGGCATTGTGGCAGGCACCTGTATTCCCAGCTACTTGGGAGGCTGAGACAAGAGAATCACTTAAGCCCAAGAGTTTGAAGTTACTGTGAGCTATGATGCCATGGTACTCTACCAAGAGCAACGTAGTGAGACTCTGTCTCAAAAAAAAAAAAAAAAAAAAATTAGGTTAATAAATAAAACTCAGGTGACCTTTCCAGAACAATAACTATCCAACTAAATTCCACCCAACTCAGAACTCAGGCCAATGAATTATAAATTTAGTATAAATGGTTAAATAAATTATAGTCCATCCACACCATGGAATATGTTTAAAATCAAAAGAAAAGAATACAGGATTCTTCTTATATATTAATATGAAAGATCATGAAAATTAATTGCTAAACAAAAATACAAAAAGCAGAACAGGAATACACCATGCCACCATTTGTGTAAAGGAAAAGATATGTGCATAGGTGTTCTTGCTTGTATATACACAAAAAATGTCTAAAGGACAAATAAGAAAATGCCAGTGCAGAAAGAACTACCTGCAGAGAGAACAAGAACTGGACAGGAGATGTGTCACTGATACTTTTAAGAAATTTTTCAGCATTTTGTACCTAGGAAACATAATAGCTATTCAATAAATAATTTTTCAAAGTTTAGTACTATAACCTTATACAGTAGAAACAAGTACTACATAAAAATTTTGTGAAAAGAAAACAAATTATTCCCATGATAAAGTAATGCACAGAAATCTAATTATAACCATTTATAACAAAATAACCATAGCATTGCTAAATGATGTTCAGCTATGTATAACAATACAAATAATTAGAAATGAAGCAAAAATATGTTAGTGAAGCCTTTCACTAACATAATCAAGACAAGCAATTGATTCTAAAGTTGGTTAAATGGGGAATATATGTATCTTATAACATTTTAATTTTTAAACCATAAAAAGACATAATTATTCCCCAAGCTACAATTTCTTCAAATGTAGGTCTATCTTACATCTTTTTGTATAAAACACATCTATAACACATAATTCATGATTTTTAGCTTTGTTCTGGACACCTGCAATCTTCCTAAATTTTATAACTTATCCTCTTAATCTTTTACAATTTATTTTATTCAACTGCAATTTTGTAGTAATTTTCCTTTCAGACTTTCCAAAGCATTCAACTTTGTTTTCAATGAAACACTGCTTTTTTTATACATTTCTTTTTCATCAGCTTCCATAATATTTAATTAAATTATGCAAATTATGTAATTACAAAGCATGTGCAACTGGCATAAACAGGCATGTTTATGGACCACCATTATCTCATAGGAGCAGGACTAAATAAGTAAGGACCACAATTTTTACAAAACTCTAGAACAATTAACACAGAACACAAGAGCTGATTTGGGGGGTAAAGGGAAGGGAGTCATGAGATGAAATTGGGGGAAGAGCCACAATTTCTCAAAGGCACTGCTTTATTTTAACTTGAGGATGGGCACACAAGAAACTCTGTGTACATTTTTCTATGTATATTTCAAATTTTTAAGAAATTAAAAATAGCCTACTACTCATAAGAATCATTGTAACACAGGAAATCTATCAGAATTTTTCAGAGCAAGAACAGGAAGTGCTGGACAGCCCAGTAAGGCAGCCAGGTACATAGCTCTTCAAAGAGCTGCTCCCTACTCTCCACACTACTCTAACAGAACATCACATTCATCTGCACAAGAAATGCAGAGAACAGCAGAGCACACACATAAAAATAACAGTCATATTTTCAAAAAGCAGATTCTAGCAACCACCAGAAGCATAGAGACAGCAGGATTAATATCTTAGATTCTGAAGTCAGACAAGTGCTCAAATTCTACCTCCTTTTAGTATTAACTATGCAACCTCAGATGAATCGGTTAACCTCTCCAAACCTCAATTCCCTCCTCAGGAAAATGAAAATAATAATGGCATCCATCCCATGTGGTTGTCATGAGAATATTACATATAAAGGACTTAGCAAAAAAGTGGTCAATAAACAGAAGGTATTATTGGATTACATTATGAATTATAGGCAATACTATAGAACATTCTTTTAAAATGATACCTGTATCCAATTAGAAAGCAGTGTGGCAATTACTAGATACCAGCATTGAATTCATTAAGAATGAAACTTATATAAACTAATATTTCCATTATTGATTAGGTTACTCATTTAACAAACTGCATGTAAATATACAGTATATTGTTAGAAATAAACATTTATCTATCCCTTGGCTTGTTCCAGAGGAGACATAAGGTGATTCTGAACATTTTCAGGTACTACACCAAAAAGTGCCAATTAATATTAAGCAGCCAAAGAGGCAACAGAACAAGAACCAACAGAAAGACCACACACAACAGAGTAGGCATTCACATCCCAACTTGGCCTGGCTCCTAACTTGCAGAACATTAAGAGTATCTGGCAATCATGTGGGAAAATCCCTTAGACCTTTTTTTTTTTTTTGAGACAGAGACTCAAGCTGTCACCCTAGAGAGAGTGCTGTGGCATCATAGCTCACAGCAACCTCTAATTCCTGGGCTCAAGCGAGGCTCCTGCCTCCGCCTCCCAAATAACTGGGACTACAGGCACCGCCACAACGCCCAGCTATTTTTTGGTTGGAGCCATCATTGTTTGGTGGCTCAGGCTGGATTCGAACCCGCCAGCTCAGGTGTACGTGGCTGGCGCCTTAGCCCGTTGGGCCACAGGCGCCAAGCCAATCCCTTGGACCTTTATGATGATTCTTGCTGCTGCTGCTGAGAGGACCTCCAGGACAATACTCAACACTCATCCTATCAAAAACCTCCCCATCCCACATTCACTGACAAGAAGGAACACCTACTAAATTCTGCGTCATACAGAACCAAGAAAGCAAATTTGATAACTGACAGTATCAGAGCCCAAAACCACAGTGAGAAGCAGCAAGTATTGGAGATTAAAGAAAAAAAAAACAAATGGTTGGCAGTTGTGCACAAACATGCAGTGGGAAGGAAACCCAATTCATCAGCAATACCTGTGAAGAGACCCACAGAATCTGTGTGTCTGAGGCAATGTCCACTCAAGCAACAAAATTTTTTTTTCCTCAGATTGTCATCACAGCATCAAGCAACAAATTGAACAGAACTAACTAACTATGTGCCCAGCGAAGACACTGCAGGTCAAAACCAACAGACCCCACCGGCCAAGAGTGGAACAGCAGCTGGGGCAGACAGAAGCTGGCAGGTGACACTCTGTCAAGCTCAGTGGTGTGCAGTGGGGATAAAACAGCAGGATCAGGGACAGAAAGCAGCAGGAGCAACTGGGAGAGGAGAGCAGCACTCAGGCAGAGGGTCAGGAATGGGACCTCTGAAGAGGTGACTCTGAGCACCGACTCAGTGAAACAAAGTGAGAAATAGACACAAAAGGAAGAATTTACAGAAGTTTCAGAACAAGGTGGACGTACTGACTGGGAGAAGACAAGGAAACTCTGGAATAGTAAAATGTGAAAATGTGTTGTCTTCATGGGGCATGAAGTATATTTGTCAAAACTCATTAACTAACGAAATCTATGCACTTCACTGTGCAGGCTCAGGGAAGGTCTGCAGCATAAGTCCACAACTACATGCTGGCCAAACAGGGAAAAGCCTGTGGATAGCAAGAGCATGCCCAATGGCACCACCCATCACAGCTCTCAGCCCACTGGGGCCCTGCCTTTGCCAAGCTGGAGGAACCAGACAAACACAGCAGGCAGCAAAGAAGGGTTACCACAAGGTCTAGAGAGGACCAATCTGCACCTACAAGTGTTCGCAATAAACCAAAGTAGTGTCCATAGCATGAAACAACAAAAACATGGCTCAACAGAACGAAATAGGCAGGAGGAAGGACACTTTGTTAAGTAGCAAATACTCTGTCCCTGAGAAGCATGGTGAGAGTCATGGCCAGAGGCAGAGGGCAAGACAACAAGCCTTTGAATATCTGCGGTGAGGCACACAATACCAGGACCACACCAGCAAGGATCTGCACACTCACAGTGGCCCCGCTAAGATGAGTCTGTAATGTGGCACACCTAAGACTGGGATTCCAGTGCTATGGCTGACAGCATACTTCTCTGAAGATGACCTAGTCCTAGGGTCATGAGGTCACTCCTTATGTGGCTTCGCAAAAGCATTTGTTCTCTCACCTGCAGACTTTCCACAAGAATAGCCTGCCAGCAGCAAAGCCCATGCCATCATCACAGAGTAGACAATCCTGCCCCATTAGGCCATTTTTTTGCAGCTGTTTTGCCAGGACTCCACCTCCCACCCATAACCTAATAGGAGCCAGACCCCACTCGGTTGTCCACAAGTCAGTAATTTGGCTTCACTGCTTTGGGGAAGTGAATTACAGAGGTCCCCAGACACAGGTAAATAAAATGAAGAAATTTCAAATTTACAGTTTCTGCCTTCGAATTCTTTCTCCCAGCTCAGGAAGGATTAAAAGGACTTCAAAGAAGCCTGAGTTCCAATTAAGCCAGTGTGACCACCCCAGGGATGCTAGAATATTCCTCTGATTAGTAAGAGGTGCTCTTTGAACTGTTCAAGCTAAAAAAAGCTCTCAGAACCTTTCAAACAAATGCCATAATTTTCTCTCCCTGTTCGCTCACTCTTCGGAAAAGCTGATCTTTTGAATGCTCTTTTAAATATTCAAAAAGAAGGCTGGAGAATGACCTAAAACACGTCAGTGAGGGGCTTAGAATAGAAGCAATACATGGACAGTCTAGGGTGCAATTGGACATAATGGGCCAGGCCTCTAGGAGGGGCTGGCCTGAGTCTATGATAATGCATGTTCACATGCAAAAGGAGGGCAGAGCAACAGGGCCAGGAGAAAGGTCTGGGCCAGGCCATGACTGGCAGGGAGCAGAGGGACCTCCAAGCAGACCCCCCACTCTGTCAATCCAGAGGACTCAGTGATGAGGACCTCAAACAAGAGAAACCCTGGGAAGAACACCCCAGAAGCATGAGAATAGTACTAACACACAGGAATGGTGCATGCCTACTCACCAAGTGATCTTCTAAAAACAGACCCAGGGCTGCTAGAAGACCTAGCTAGAACCCATAGAGCAGTCAGAATCCTCACTTTACACTGGAAACAACTGCAGCTCACATGGATTGGGAGAGCTGGGAAAGAGGTAAAGTGTGCACAGAACATGGAAATAGCCCTGGTGTGGACAGGAGGCTCCAAAGGAGGCTTAAAGGAAGGTACAGGCGTGTCTTCCACCAGGCAACAGGCATGCTGGTGTGAGTCCAGAAGCCAATGGGGAAACCAGATGGCACCACCAGGTACCCATGACTGCTGGTGTTTAAGAATTAGAATTATTGTCCTATAATGAACTTAGCACTCCCCTCCCCACCTATCCTACCTCCTTCAGCAGAGAGGCAGTAGACAGTAGAAGAACGAACAGGGTATTGAAAATCAAGTAAACCAGCCTTCTAAAGAAACAATCAAAGGGAAAATGCCAACAAAGGAGTTGAACAGATACAGAAAACTCAGAAAAGAACCATCATTAGTGAGATGCTCTCTTTGAGCTTGCAAGCATAAAGGATAAGGGAAGATCTCAGAACTTTAGAAAAGCAAAAGGCTTTCATTTGCAAAGCGGGTTGTGGTCCCAGCTGGTCACTAGCTTTCTTATGGCCCTGGGCAAGTTACTCTACCTTTTTGAACTTCAGTTTATCCATCTTTAAATGAGAGGAAGGGACGGGGATCCTGATCTGTAATTCTCTTTCCAAAAAAACAGAAATTGTCTAAGAATTTGTTCCCACTAACTATGCAAATGATTTGGGAGAAGCAACTGTGTGAAGACAGGGGCGAGACTCTCAGGTGGAGAGCACAGGAAGGCAAGGTTCCTGAAGCAGGATCATAGACCAAGAAAGATCACAGTGGGACAGATGGACAGCTAAGGGCATGGGGCCCAGATTACACAGTAAGGATGTTGGGTTTTATTTTAAGAAGCTACCAGATAGATGGTTTTAGCAGAACAGACATGCTTAGACTTGTTGATACAACATCTGACAAGTGACTTGTTGATATGAAGTCTACAAGTAAGTTTGTGCACTTGCCACCTTGTGCATATGTTGGTAGCACTGTACAAACAGCTCAGTAAGGTTTCATAACCTTGGCATATCAGAGTCTCACAGCTGTGTTTGTGCAGACAGGTCACAATGTCTTGCTGAGTGCCATTCATTATTGTTGCGTGTTTTTTGTGTCTTGAGACTGTCAGAGCTTGAATTAGAGCAATGAACAAACATTCACTTTCTTGTTAAACTTGAAAAGAATGGAAGTGAAATCAGTGACGGTGTTCGTCCAAGTTTATGGGGATAATGCCCAGAAGAAAACAGCAGTATACAAACTACTTCTTAGGGGAGAGAAAGTGTCACTGACGAAGAGAGGTCAGAACTGGCAAAAACGTTGCAAAAATTCATCAAATTGTGCATCAAGTCAGATGACGTAAGAAGCATAGCAGACCAAGTAAACATCATCAGAGAAACAGATCTTAACTGAAAATCTTGGCATGAGAAAGGTGTGGCTCTTACAGCATGACAATGGAACAGCTTATGGCATTGTGAAGGAGTTTTTAGCCAATAAATGAATAACTATATTGCAACAATCTCCCTACTCACCTGATCTGGCCCCCTATGACTTTTTATTTACCCAAAGATAAAGGAAATATTTAAGAAACACATTTTTGTGACATTCAGGACATCAAGGGTAATATGATGACAGCTCTGATGGCTATTCCAGAAACAGTTCCAAACTGCTTTGAAGGGTTGACTAAGTGCTGGCATTGGTGCAAGGGGCGGACTTCACAACTGACTGTAGTGATACTCAGCCATGAGCTGTGCAGCACTTTTTCTAGGATGGGGTCACAAACTTAATTGTCCCAACCTTGTACAATATTAAATGTCTTCTAAAAAGAGATGTGCACCCGATGTGAATCCCAGGACTATCTGTAACAGAGAACCAAAAATATCCTAAGTACCCAGCAGTAGGGAGAGATTATGTGAAAGGACATCCACAACACGACCTCCATGGGGCCAGTGCAAAGGACATTCAGGAAAATTCAAGAAAGAGGAACGTGAAAAAAGGTGGCCACCAATCCACAAGGATTCCACTCTCAAAAGGATCAAAAACCTAGGAAGAAGATAATGAAGAATCTCTTAGACTGGTTACCCCTCAGTGCTGGGGTTAGGGAGGTTGGTATTCTTTTGTTTATCTGTATTTTACTACTTTTTAAAGTACATGTGAAATAAGACTAAGAAAAAAACTTCTCAATCTACCTTACTCAACTTTGTTAAGTCAAGAAAGTAACATGAATTGATATGTACGTGGAAAAAAATCTCTTCTCCAGTCCAATAAGGCAAAGAAAAGGCTTAAAGAGATGTGCACATAAACAAAGGGGTCTTGGTACACTGTGGTGGTCTTGGGTTTGTGTACACAGCATGCCAAGCATGCACTACACGCGATCAACAGACAGGCAACAATGCCCCACCGACAAGAAGTTTACAAGGACAGACAATAAGCAGATGGTAAAAGTGCCCACTAAGAGGAACCACGGGTCCAAGGGTACTCACAGCAGGCACTTGTAACAGTGTGGGGAGCAGGGGCCACAAAGGCCTTTGGAAGTAGAACGGGTTCAGATGGGATCTAATGATGAGTGAGCCCAAGGGAATTGGGGTGGCAGACCTCTAAAACCCATCTCTGGATCCACATCCTTGGGAATTCCCTTCCACACTGACCGGGCCCAGCTCTGGTTAAAGCTCCTGCAACTGTGATTAACAGTAGGCTGGAGGCCTTGTACACCAGGGCTTGTCGTCATGGGACCCAGCCACACGGAGAGACCATGAGGAAAGAACTCAGCCAAGCCTCCCAGGCACCCCAACAAAGTGACACCCATGTGAATAAAGCCGTCCTGAATGACCCGTCCCCAACTGCCACCAGGTAAACCCCAAGCAACATGCAAAATCATCCTGTACCATTTGAAGCCACTGAGTATTCAGAGTTGGAGTGGTTTATAAGGCAGAAAAACAAAAAGGAATCACTGGCACTGAGGTGGGGAGCATGTCTGAGAGTTTCTGCAGTGGAGAAAGCCACAGAAGCCCTGTTCAGCATGGCTGGTGTGGAGCACAGGGGAAGGGCAGAGGGAGGTGACCCGAGAGAAGCTGGAGCACTGGGCAGAACAGGGCCTCCTGGGCACCTTCATGAAGAAATGAGGACTTTATGGTGACAGAGAGAGGGAGAGAAGAAGGGCTCTGAGCCAAGTCACATGTCATGGCTGTGTATCAGAGAAATCCCTCTGAATGCCAGAGTGAAGAACAGCTGGAAGACACCACCTTGGAGGTAAGACAGTGAGGCAGCCCCTTCTCCAGAAAGAATTTCTTAAACAGTGGAACAGGAGTGGTGTTGGGCTGAAACTGGCACAATCCAAGAAGAGCTAGGACATGGAACAAAGAGACATAGGAACTGATTGAGCAGGGCAAAAAGATCACAATGGGAATGGGGTTTCGGCTGTGGGTTCTGAGTGGGAGGGATGCCTTCCCCCAAAGACCTACTGTACTCTGGATATTTGTCTCCTGCAAGTTTGTTGAAATTTAATCCCTGGTGTGTTGAAGAGAAGGGGCCAAGAGGGAGGTGCTCGGGTTGTGGGGCAGATCCCTCATATACAAATTAATGCCCTCCTGGAAATCCACATGTAAAAGACTGAAACTGGACCCTCACCTTTCTCCACTTACAAAAATTGATTCAAATTGGATAAAGGACTTAAATTTAAGGCATGACACAATAACAATCCTGAAAGAAAGCATAGGAAAAGCACTGGAAGATATCGGCCTGGAAAAAGAGTTCATCAAGAAGACTGCCATGGCAATTGCAACAACAACAAAAATAAACAAATGGGACTTAATTAAACTCAAAGGCTTCTGTACAGCTAAGGAGACAACAACCAAAGCAAATAGACAACCTACCCAATGGGAAAGGATATGTGCATATTTTGAATCAGACAAAAGCTTGATAACTAGGATCTATAGAAAACTCAAATTAATCCACATGAAAAAAGCCAACAATCCCATATATCAGTGGGCAAGAGACATGAATAGAACCTTCTCTAAAGAAGATAGACAAATGGCTAACAAACATATGAAAAAATGCTCATCATCCCTAATTATTAGAGAAATGCAAATCAAAACCACCCTGAGATACCATCTAACTCCAGTGAGAATGGCCCACAT
>CAUYON010085878.1:0-16480 GCA_963573935.1 Arctocebus calabarensis | reverse complement strand
CTGCCCGCTGTTGAGATAAACTTTCTCAGGGCCAGGTCAGTCACCTTCCCCTCTATGGCTTTCTGTATTGCTCCTGGATTCACAGATACAGCGGAGCTGCACTGCCTCCATCTTTGCAATGCCCAGTCCTAGCCAAGAAGTGCAGACATTCCAGTCTTTGCAGGGGTTGGACTTCTAGACCTCCAGGCCAGGGGGGAAGGGTAGCCTGGAAGTTCAAGGTGGCAAGGAAAATATTTGTTTAAACTTCCTGCCAGACAAGGGAATTCCTGGGCTCACAGCAGGGGCTCTCTGGAGAAGGAGTCCCAACTTCCAGCAATTCCCTCAGGTGGGGTGCGGGAGGAGAGCCTTAGTTCATCACTCACAAGAAAAGATCCCACAACAAGCAAGCAACTCTCTTAGGAGAGGGGACAGACACATGTCTCTTTGGGATGAGATTTGAAATTTGTTTCCTTGGAGTTGAAGCTTGCCTCGGCAGGGAAGACATGCCGTTATCTATCTCTTCTCTCAGTTCGGCTCCCCTCCTTTGGCTTTGTTGGGTTCTTTCTGGCCGTTATCTCTCCCTCTGGACTGGAGCATCTGTTGAAAGCTTGCTCCAGTCAACCTTTGTCCCCCAATCCCCGTTCTTGTTGAATGTGAAAATTGGAGTTAGGGAAAGTAGCCAACCTGAGGATTTAGCAAAATACACAACACAGCTAAACCAAATGATCAAATAAACAGACAAAATGGCTAACAGACACACAAGTACACAGATGCACAGACAATCAGAAATAACTGGACATACAGACAAAAAACAACTATAACAGAAATGATGATATTCAAAAAACAATTAAATAAAAATAAAAAAACTCTAGAAATCTGATGTAAGCACTCTCAGCAACCATAAGAAGGGAAGAAGAGGCAGAGAAGAAAATATATATATATATTATTATGTATATATTATATATAATATATATACTATTAATAAAGGAAAAAAAGAAAAACATTAAAAGAAAATTAACAATAACTCTGACAGGAAAAGGACAAAAAAAGAGAAGAAAGAACAAAAAGGGCACCAACCACCAGAATATTATTCTTATATATATAAATGTAAAAATAATACAACTATACGAAGGACATAGGTGTCAACTTTAGTGGGAATATATTTATATTGCAATATATTTTCTGGACACCAGGTGGTGCTGTGAGTGGTTCCCCTGCTTATACCTGATTCACGTTTTACTTTATTACCACGGTTACTGCTGTATCTGGCCCATAGAAGGAGGTGCCTGTTGTAGCCATTTCTGAAATTTGAAAATATGTCTGTTTTCCAACTGGCTGCCCAACCTCGGCTGACTTGTTCCAGATGGCATGCCTATCTGACCTCCAGATTCGGTGCAGCAGTCCATGCTTCACCAGTTTCTCCACTCAGCATCTAGTTTCCATGGAAACTGGGAATTGCAATCTTCCTTGGGGGAGGGGCTGGTTGCCACTGGCACCTGCTATTTCAGCAGCTGTGTGGAGATTTTTCCATCAGTATCTGCGGCTCAAGATTACACTTTTGAGTCCTGTAATCCGTCTGTTTGTGGCACACCCTGAACTGCCAGTCTACACCATTATTCCTGGCCAGGAATGATCAAGTCCATTCATTCACACCGGCTTTTCTGGAAAAAGGTGCCTGTGGCGCATCACCATTTCCAAATGTGTCTGTTCCTAGGTGGGGTCCTTTCCCCTTAATTTTCTATTGGGCTGTCTAGCCCCATGCCTCTCCAAACGGCACCCCTTTGTGGTTGCAAAATTCCACTCAGGAGTCCATACTTCACCAATCTTTCCACAAAACACCTAGTTTCCCCACGAACTGGGAACTGCAGGACTCTGGGGGGAGGGGCTGGTTGTTGCTGCCTCTGGTGCCACTTCGACTGTGGCATGAAAATTTCTCTAGCAGATTCCGTGGCTCCGGGTTACATTTAAAGTTCAGCAATCCAGCATCACACTGTACACCTCTACCTACCTGTCTATGCCAACACTCCATGCGGGGGGAAGATCCAGCCAGCCTCTCTCACCTGAAGATTTGGGAGTGTTGCGCTAGACATCCGTCCTGTCCACCATCATCCTTGGATCCTTCCAATATAAACATTTAAAATCTGTCCTAGGGCTTGGCACCTGTAGTTAGGTGCCTTTGGCCACATACACCAGGGCTGGCAGGTTCGAACCCTCCATAGGCCTGTTAAACAGCAATGACAACAAGAACAACAAAATCTGTCTTAGCAATATTCCAATATATAATACATTGTTATTAAATATAATCCCCATGTTGTTTGTCGTCAGAACTTATTCCTCCTGTCTAACGAAATTTTGTATTCTTTGACAAACATCTCCCCAGTTAGTCCTTAGATTCAACATATAAGTGAGATCACGTGGTATTAGTCTTTCTGTGCCAGGCTTGTTTCACTTAGCATAATGTCCTTTAGATTTGCCCTTGGTATCAGAAGTGACAGGATTTACTTCTCTTTAAGGCTGGATAGTATTCCATAGTGTGTGTGGGTGTCACATTTTCTTCATTCATTCTTATGTTGATGGACCCTTAGGTTGATTTCCTATCTTGGCTACTATGCATAATGCCAAAATGAACAGAAGATTGTAGATATCTTTTCAACATATTAATTTCATTTTCTTTGAATATATACCCAGAAATGGGATTGCTGTATAATATGGTAGTTTTACTTTTAATTTTTCCAGGAACATTTTTACTTTTTCCCATAATGCTTATACTAATTTAAATTCCCGCTAACAGTGTACAAGTGTTGTATGAGGTAGTAGTGCGTAGCGTCGCAGAGTGTAAGTCCTGCAGTTGAAATTGTCTAAAAGAAAAGGAAGGTCACTGCTCTCTTTGGAAAGTAACAAAAAATCTTTATTTTACCTCAACTTATATAGCGTACATTACTGCACGTGCACATCATAAATCAATAATCTAATAGGTCAAAACCAAAGACCCAGGCCCTAACCACCTGGCGTCAGGATGTCTACTGCAAAGTTGATAACAACACTTCTAACCTTATCTAAAGTTATTCTTATGCTATGTAATTAGAAATTGTATACCATAAAAGCCAGAGCTCCCAAAGATCAAATGGATATAATGTAGAACTCCGGGGGACCAAATGGCTACAATGCTTAACCTTTAACAGACCATCTAGAGGCAGTCATCCATCCTTAGGGAGTAGTTTGCAAATTCCTGAGATATACAGTGCTTGCCTTCAAGCTTTGCCCTCATGCTCAGGCCAAGAGTCAGCATGCCCTGTCTCTTACATGACCAGACCAGTAACAACAATGGACTACTAGCTAGATTTTTCCATTTCATCTCCCAAAGACTTTTAACTGACTCTCACAAAAATAATCTGTACAAAAGTCTTACATATAGGTTTTTTGCCTGTATTTCCCCCTTTATTTTCTTATGATGGTTCTTAGCATTCAAATCTGTCATCATCAATGCAAAAATTGTGGCATGTCTTTCATTTTCTTGTTTGTTTTGATTAAATCTTCTATACGCAATGTATAAAATGAAACATAAAATTAATAATAATGCAAAAGACCCAACAGAACTTCCAATTAAACCATGAATTTTGGGCGATGGGTTTAGTTGTTCTATTCCATCAGCTATACCCTTTAAAATTGAATCTCCGTCTCCTTTATCTAACTTATGTTGAAAAGTCAAATATACCTCATGCTGTAAATTAACAATATCATCAGTTAAATTTTCATGATTTAACAAATGTTTTTTCACTTTTTCCCAAGGAAATTTATTTCATTATACATAACAGGTAATACAAAGAGAAGTCATAGTTCAATCACATTTTAGTTGTATCTGTTTCTTTAATCTATTCATCTCCTAACATAACAACAGCTTGTTCTAAATCAGATAATTCATTATATATTTCGGTGTCAATTTGGTTTTGGGCTCATCACTATTCAGAGTTCTTATGCCAATTGGCAACAAAGTTCTGAGTATTAATATTTTCTGTTAATGCAACACCAGCAAGAGCAGCGGTAGCAGTAACGGTGATGACCCCCAAGATAGCAGCAATGAGGAGGCCAATGAAAAACATCTGCTGCTGTTCAAGATCTTATCTGCCAACAGTTGCAGGATGTAAAGTGCCAGGGTCTGGTCAAATTGATAGGAAGCCACACTCCAGTGTGTGCTCTCAGCAAATATAATTGTTCCTTGGATGGATTAAAACTCAAAGAATTGTTAACACAAGTAAATATTTGACAAGTAGAACAAACAGTTCTCCTGTCAGCTTGTTCCAAGGTTCGTTTCCTTTTAGCCACACAAAAGGCAATTGTAAGCATGCTTGGATAAACTTGGTATCGTTTACTACAAACTTCATTTCATATTCCTGGAGGTCATGGCGATTAAACAATCCTCCAGTCCAAGCTTTCATAGGCTGTAATGCTGCAGCAACTTTCAACAAATATGTTTGTTTTGAATAAGCTGCAATGCCAGGAACCGGGGGTGAAAACCCACCGTCCATCCAAGAAATAAACTCAAAAGCAGATACTGATGTTTTACTCTCATTATTCAAAACTTTAAAGCCTATTGTAGAATCTATATCAGCTCTTACATAAGCTATTGGTCCCCAATCTAGTACTTCTCCACTTGTAGTGTTAAGAAGCATATGTGCATATTCTCCTTCACACTTGGTCCAGTGCACCCCTTTATGGATCTCAGAGAATATATGTATTTTACAAGGTGGCAATTCAGGATTTTAGGAAATTTTGTCACTATGGACCTTGTCCAAAGAATAAGCACTTAGCATGAACATTTCAGATATCTGACTTTTATCCTCAGGCTTATGTTTATATAAACTAGCTCAAGTTTAAATAGACATATTAAGACAATGGGAGTGATCTCCAAAACATATAGGCAGAACAGTCACTCCAGTACTATAGTTAGAAATTGTTGTGCCTTCTTCTTCAGGTTTAAAAGGTCCTTTGGTGTCACAAGGACCAGGGAGCCAGGATGAATCATTAACATAAGTAGGCACAGTAGGCTCTAACTATCTAACGCCTCAAAGTAAAGGAGGGATAGGAATGTATGTCCAGTATTCATATTTCTGTCCTTGAGCCTGGGAAGTTAAAATGGCCATCATAGCTAAGAATAAATTAGGAACAGTCATCTGTTGGTGAGTGTTCGTTACCACAGCTTACACTTTTTTTTTTAAATTAAATAAAGGCTGCATACATTAGTGCAATCAAGGGGTACAATGTGCTGGCTTCATATACAATCTGAAATGTTTTCATCAAACTGTTTAACATACCCTTCATGGCATTTTCTTACTTATTGTAGGAAGACATTTGTATTCTGCATTTAGTAAGTTTCACCTGTACCCTTCTAAGATGCACCATAAGTGTGGCCCCACCAATTACCCTCCCTCCACACCAACTTCCCCCTCCCTTCCCATTTTCTTGTGCTATAGTTGGGTTATAGCCTTCATATGAAACCTTTAAATTAGCTTCATAGTAGGGCTGAGTACATCGGATACTTTTTCTTCCATTCCTGAGATACTTTGCTAAGAAGAATATGTTCCAGGTCCATCCATGTAAACATGAAAGAGGTTAAAGTCTCCATCTTTCTTTAAGGCTGCATAGTATTCCATGGTATACATGTACCACAATTTATTAATCCATTTGTGGGTCGATGGGCACTTGGGCTTCTTCCATGACTTAGCAATTATGAATTTGGCTGCAATAAACATTCTGGTAAAGATATCTCTATTATGATGTGATTTTTGGTCTTTGGATATATACCTGCTAATCTATAGCTTTCATATGAAGGCTAAAACCCAGTTATAGCACAAGAATTGGGTAAAGGGGCAAGGGTGGACAGGGGTGGGGGGAGGATGGGTGTAGGGAGAGTGATTGGTGGGATCACACTTACAGTGCATCCTAGAAGGGTACAAGTGAAAATTACTAAATGCAGAATATAAATGTCTTCATATAGTGATTAAAAGGCCATGAAGGTTATGTTAAATAGTTCAATGAAAATATTTCCGATTGAATATGAAGTCAGCACATTGTGCCCCATGATTGCACCAATGTACACAATTATGATATAGTAAAAATAAAAAGAATGAACAAAGTCTTTGCAATGTCTGAAACTACAAAAAGTGACTGAAGTTATGAATTTGCAATATTTCTGAGGGTGAAGAAAGATCAAAAAGTTGGAAAACCTATTTAAGGGAATAACTGATGAAGATGTCCCACATCTGGCAAGGGATTTAGACACCCAAACACAGGAGGGCCAGGAACATGCATTGCCAGAAGTATTTCACCATGGCACATTATCATCAGGCTGCCTAAAGTCAAAATGAAGAACAGAATTTTAAAATCACTTAGAGAAGAATGTCCAGTCATTACAAAGGAAGTCTCATCAGAGTAACAGTAGAATTCTCTGCAGAAACCTAAGAGGCCAGAAGAGAACAGGATGGCATTTTCAAAGCATCAAGACAAAAACACTAACTTTCATATGAAGAATAAATCAAAACTATTGCCCAGGATGAAGGGGGGGGAAATAGGAAGGGAGGGGGGATGTCAGATCAAGGGAGCGTAAATGGGGGGATCACATCTATGGTGCATATTGTAAGGGTACATGTTAGATCTATTAAGTATAGAGTATAAATGTCTTAACCCAATAATTAAGTAAATGAGATGATGTATATATTAAGCAGTGCGATGTAAGCATTCCTAATTCTATATGAAATCAGCACATTGTACCCCATAAATGCATTAATGCATACATGATCTATGGGCTTATGATTTAATAAAAAAAAAACCAAAACACTTTCATCCAAGATCTTTACATCCAGCAAGTTTAACTTCATAAATGACAGAGGTAGAGTCTTTCCCAGACAAATAACTTCTGAGGAAATTTGTCACCAGTAGATTGGCACTACAAGACATGCTCAAAGAAGTCTGAAACATGGAAACAAAAGGTCAATCATCACTATTTAAAAAACACATGAAAGTACAAAATTCATAGGTTTTATAAAACAATCACACAAAGGAGGAAGAGACAGGAATCAAGTGACTACACTACAGAATCCCACCAAACCATAAAGCCAGACAGAGAAAAAGAAAGAAACAAACAATTCACAAAGCAACTAGATGACAATTAACAATATGACAGGAACAAAACCTCTTGTGTCTATATTAACCTTGAATGTAAATAGAGTAAACATTGCATTTAAAGATATAGATTGGTGGAACATATTTTAATAGATTAAAAAAAAAAGGGCCAGCTATCTTTTGTTTACAAGAAACTCATCTTACCTGTAATGACACATCTAGACTGAAAGTAAAGGAGTTGAAAAATATATTCCATGTGAACACAAACCAAAAGCAAATAGAAATAGCTATATTTATATCAGATAAAACAGACTTAAATAAAAAGTAGTCAAAAAAGATACAGAAGGTCATTATATAATAATAAAGAGATCAATAAAGGAAGAAGACATAATAATTGGCTAGGTGTAGTGGCTCACGCCCATAATCCTAGCACTCTGATCAGTGAAGGTGGTTGGATTGCCTGAATTCAGACTAGCCTGAGCCAGAGCAAGACCTTCTCTCTAAAAATAACTGGGAATTGTGGTGGATGCCTGTAGTCCCAGCTACTTGGGAAGCTGAGAAAAGAGAATCACTTAAGCTCAACAGTTTGAGGTTGCTCTGAGCAAAGGTGCCATGTCACTGTACCAAGGGTGACCAAGTGAGACTCTGCCTCATAAATCAAAAACAAACAAACAAAAAGAAGATATAATATTCCAATACACAAATTATAGTACTAGAAACCCTAGCCAGAGCAATCAGGCAAGGGAAACAATAAAAGCCATCCAAATTGGAAAAGAGGAAGTCAAATTATTGCTGTTCACTAATGACATGATGTTTTATCTAGAAAAACCTCAAGAGTCTACAAAAATACTCTTGTATTTGATGAGTTCAGTAACATTTCAGGATACAAAATCAGCATACAAAAATCACTAGCATTTCTATACACCAATAATGATTTAGCTGAGAATCAAGTAAAAAAAAGCAATCCCAGTTCCAATCTCTAAAAAAAGAAAAAAATAAACCTTTTCTAGGAACACACAGACTGCCTCGGAACAGACCCACCTGTGTAATTTGTGAAGCTCAGTGCAAAATGAAAATGCAAGGTCCTTTGTTCAAAAAAGGAGGGAAAAGAGCCATGACAGAGGAGCAACCGTGAACTCCTGTGATAATTAACCAAGAATAAATAGCTTTATTTGTACAACCTCACATCTGAAGAAGAAAATGGCTTTTGCTGAGTTTTCTTTTCATGTGCTAAGTCTGGAGGAGCTTGCTGGAGTTATGCAGAAAAGACTAAAAAATAACTTTGCAGATATCCAGATCTCTGTAGTTAATTGCCCTGACTTGACTAAGGAACCATTTATCTTTCCCGTGAAAGGCATCTGTGGGAAAACTAGAATTGCAGAATTAGGAGGTGTGCAGTACTTATTGCCTCTTGTAAACCAAAAAAATTTATGGTGTGAATAAAAGTGCAAAAGAAATCAAACTACCTGGAGCTTTTATTCTTGGAGCGGGTGCAAATCCATTTCAGACTCTTGGGTTTAATTCTGAGTTTATGCCAATTATTCAAACAAAAAGTAACACAAACCTCCTGTGAATGGAAGTTACTTTGCCCCTGTTAACCCTGCAGATGGAGGATGCCTTCTAGAGAAATACAGTGAGAAATATCATGATTTGGGGTGTGCATTACTGGCTAATCTTTTTTTGTTTTGTTTTGTTTTGTTTTGTTTTTATTGAATCATAGCTGTGTACAATAATTCAAACATGGGATACAGTGTGCAGGCTTCACATACAATCTGAGATATTTTCATCAACCTGATTGACATAACATTCATGAGATTTTCTCATTTACTATGTGAAAACATTTTTGATCAATATTTAGAAGTTTTCTCCTGACCCTTCAAATGTGCACCAGACATGTGATCTCACCCTTTGTCTCATCTCCCCCCACCCTCTCCCTCCCCTTCCCTTCCTCTCCCCGTTCCCCATCTTCCTGTGCAATACATGGGTTGTAGCCTTCACTTGTATGATAAAGAATTTGTCTCATATTAGGGGTGTATACATTGGATACTTTTTCTTCCATTCCTTTTCTTGATTTGTAATTGTTTCTTTTCTTAAAAGGGTTCTTCATTTTCTAGAGTGAGATATGTACTATAAGCTCTATGTGTTAATTAGATAATTTGATATTAATTTTTTCTAAATAATTATGTGCTTATGTTTATCTTACTGTTTATTTTTTATTCTGTTATGCTTTCCTCATGAAACTGGAGATATTTGGTTTCCCATGATAATTAAGAAGAACTGGGTATCTGTCATCTGTGTCCAGTACGAAAAGTAGAACTCTTTCACTTGATGTGTTTCCTTGAGAGGGAGCACTGTATGGCATTGGACACAGTGACTTGCAGGTTTTGGTTTAGGAGGGAGCTGGAGGTCAGGCTTTGGTTCCTATAAATGTTATAATGAGGAGAACTTTTTAGCAGGACATCAGCCTTAGTATCTCAAACCTTTTCACTGATTATTACTGTAGGAAAGAGCTATGGTTATTTGATTCCACCAACCCTATGTAAATTTAGGGCAAAGAATTGGGGAGATGGAGGTGGTAGATGGCATTACATACAGAAATATCTTCATTTAATCACCCAATTTTTAACCTTACAGGCTGAAATCAAGGTAATCCAGAGTTCTATATAGAGAAGGGTTTCCATTTCTTTGTAGACCTCTTTTATGACATTCTAGGGTATAACTTTATTTACTGGTTTCCTCATTTTTCTATTTCTACCCCCAAACGAGGGCATTTATACATCCCCAAATGTATAAATGCATTATATACATTTTTATTTATTTACTTTTGGAGACTCAAGTTGTCTCCCTGGGTAGAGTGCTGTGGCATCACAGCTCACAGTAACCTCTAACTCTTGGGTTTAAGTGATTTTCTTGCCTCAGCTTCCCAAGTAGCTGTGACTACAAGCACTGGCCACAACGCCCGGCTGTTTTTTGGTTGTAGTTGTCATTGTTGTTTGGCAGGCTGGTCTGGATTTGAACCCACCAGCTCTGGTGTATGTGGCTGGTGCCCTAGCTGCTTGAGCTACAGATGCCGAGCCCTTATATACATTTTTATATTTCTCTCATTTTTTAGTCATTATGGGTTTATCCTGATTCATGTTTCTGTATTTCTGTAAGTGTGGCAGAGCAGAAGAAATAGAAGGGGAAATACATGTGCTTAGTTTAACACACTGTGCTTTATACCTTTAAAAATAAGATCAACTCTCTGAGCGAAGTGGTCAAAGTCTCTATCCCTTTTTATATAGGGAACCTCTCTGTTTTTATGTAAATTCTTTGGTGTAAATAAAAAAGCCCACCTAAATGGGCTACTCAAATTCATCATCATAAAATCTAAGCTTCTTTTCTACTCAGGAGAGGAGGCTTTCCTCCATCTATCTATGGAAGAGGACACTATGGACAGGAGACTTAACACCATGAATTCTGAAATCAGTGGTTCAAACTCGGGACCACAACTGGCCAATCAGTGACCAAGGGAGAACTACATAATATCTCTTTGCATCAGTATTTTTTATTGTAAAATAGTTTCATATAATAGTACTTGCACATTCATAAAAAAATAGTACTTGTAGAAGTGTTAAGATTAAGTGAAATAAAGTGTTTGCAATATTTAGAATTGTGTATTATACAAAATCAGATTTAGTAAAAATGATTATTATTGATGTCGTTATTACTATTGTTTTTGAAATACCTGAAACTGGGCTCTGACTCAGTCAAAAGCTGGCACTTGAATGAGCGTGATTTTACCTTGTAAACTGCCTTGTTTTATTCTTAGAATTTGTTAATGGAAAAAGACCCAAACTTTGTAAAATAATTTAAGGAGGTTTATTCTGAGATGAATGTATGAGTGTGACTGGTTTGGTCAAGGTCTTGAGAAACTATCTGTGGTGGCTGGGTTACAGTTTCGTTTATACATTCATAGAATTGTGCATAAGAGCCTAAATCAGTACACTACACAAAAGGCATACATTGGTTTGGCATGGAAAGATGGGGCATGGAGGGGGGGATACAGGTGATAGATGACTTTAAAGATTCTTTGAGTTATAGTTGAAAGATGTAACTGGTGATTTCCAAAGGTAAGACTGGGATGTAGTTGTTCAGGCCAGGTTTATTAAAAGGGATAGCCACTCACCTGGGCATAGCAAAAATGGCATCCGCACCCAGGGGCATTTAGAGACTCCTTTTACATGAGGCTGTGGGTGGGGGGTAAATTCCAAAGCTTGCCTGGAAGCCTTTGGTAGGATAAGGACCATTGGCCTAAATTTCTTTGTGGTTGGGGCTAATGAGGTTCTTTGTGTCCTTTGTCTTGGGAGGGGGTTGGTGGAAGAGGTAGAGGAGGGGGATGGGTTCCTGTGGGGCCATTTTAGGCCCCCAACAGTAATTGGTTAAAGAAATGAAACTTTATATAAAGGCTTGGAATGTTTTTAACTTAAGAGAAGGATGTCTATCAATGAGAGACAAACCACTGGACATTTATTGGAACTAAACTGATCTGTTAATCAAATTGATAACTGCAGGTGTGGCTTGAGCTTTTTCATGTATAGCCTCAGGGCCATTAATAATTTAGTATCTCATTGTTACAAAGGAAGTCTCCAAAAAAGGAGGGCCCCAGGATGAGATATATCTGACCTTCCTTCTCATAGATAGCAACCCAGCTTTAGTGTTTTGGGGGGTCTTTTGGGCCAAAAAGAAGGGGGGGAGTGTCCCTTCCATCAGTTAAAGAGATTAAGATTCAAACTACTGGGTAGAGATTGATTGTGTGTCATTGTTTATATTCTTGTTGACAAGCCTATATTGTTCAAGTTCTTTACAATTGCACACTTTATTTTAAAGTGTTGTATTACCTTAAATTTTCTAATGCTATCATCATGAAGTCTTAAAAAATACAAATTTTAGAAATAGGAAGACCAAATCTCCATTAGTCTCAAATTCTTCATCTATAAAATGGGAATGAGAGTAATTTTCTTATAGTTTTGCTATGTCAGTTTGAAGTAATATAAGAATGAAGTAAAAGTTGTCATTAGAATGCTAGCTTCCTGAGGGTCAGCACTCTAATTTTTTTTTTTAATCTTCTGATCAGCTTTTTATTATTTTTATTTATTTGATTTATTTATTTTTAATTTTATTGTCTTTATTATTAAATCATAGCTGTGTACAATAGTGCAATCAAGGGGTACAATGTGCTGGTTTCATATACAATCTTAACTTTTTTCATCTAACTGATTAACATAGCCTTCCTGGCATTTTCTCCATTATTATATGAAGACATTTGTATTCTGCATTTAGTAAGGTTTGCCTGTACCCTTCTAAGATGCACTGTAGGTGTGGCTCCACCAATTACCCTCCCTCTGCCCCAACCTCCCTTTTTTATTGTTTTTATTATTAAATCATACCTGTGTACATTACTGTAATCAAGGGGGTACAATGTGCTGGTTTAACAGTCTGATTTTAATTTGTAGCACATTGCAGAGTCCCTAATATTACATAAATACTCAATATGAAATAACAGTGTAAGTTAATCAAAGTTTGAAAAAAGGGGCACAGACTGCAAGAAATGAAAGAGGTTAATTGTGGAGAAACCAATAATGCCTCTATTACTAATGATTAAAAGTGTAAATGCATTTTATAAGTAGAAAGTTGAAGAACAAAGTTTATTTTGTTATTGTTTAGATATTTTCTTAGATTTTCCTCTTATAAATATGCATAGTACAAAACCATCAGAGCCATGTTTAAGTACATAAATAATAAAATCTGTATTATATATTAATTTAAAATGTATTTTTGTTTATATCTATAAAAATGTTATATGTTATATATTATGTGTTCCTTTTTAAGAAATATTTAAGAATATTATGTGTTCCTTTTTAAGAAAATGAAAAGCTAAATTGAAAAGCTCTAATTATAAAAAGAGAAGGGAATTTTGTACAATAAAATGTTACTATGGTTTGCATTTTTCAAGGTAAAAGTGATTTTACTGTTTCCCTTAGAACTAGAGTTGGAAATATAACAAAAGAAATCAGAAAGTATTATAGTTTAATAGCTAAATTATAATATTATTATTTAATCAGACAATTAAATGTTCCTTTAAAAAATTCTTTTACTTTCATAGATAAGAAACTGTGGTGGGCAGACCAAAACTTAGCTCAGCTGGGAACCTGCAGCAAAAGAGATGGAAGAAACCCTAACATCCTACGAAATAAGACTTCTGGGGTTGTTCATATGAAAGTGTATGATAAAGAATCACAGCAAGGTAAGTCACAATCTAATGAATTTGGGCCACTTTTGAAGATATCATGTTCTCATTTTCATACTGGTTTTTCAGTTCAACAATACAAGATTTCAATTCTTAGGGAAAAAGGAAAATGTTGCTTACTACTGTAGAAGAAATGCCTTCAACATAAGGTGCATAATGAGTTTTCAAAACATTAGCAAAACTACCTTGGGAACCTAAATTTGTCAGTTCCTCAAAGATATCTTATCCAGTTTTTGATTTTGAAGTGTAAAAATAAGAAATAGCCCAGAAAAATATATATAATGTATAATTTAGCCCAGAAATTGAACCAACTAGAGAACCTATGTCTACATAAGAATTTTATATCTAAAAGCACTGCATTTTTTGGCTCTAAGCATTTTGCTTTTTTGTTTTTACTTGTTCAAATTGTGCGCAGTGCAGTGGAGTGAGAAAACTAACAGATGGTTTACATAGGTGGAGTTGTCACATTGCCCAAATGCCAATTGGATTAGATATGTCAGGCAGAACAGCCCTACACCTGCTAGTCCTTTCTTACTTTTTTGCTTCATAATCTTTGACAGTAGTGGAACTTCCTTCCTGACCAAAAAAAAAAAAAATCTTTTTTCTGTATTCCACATTCTTTAGTCTCTGCCATAAAGATCTGATCCTTAGTTTCATTTATTTGCTCCTTAGGGATATTTTTCAAGATTTTTAGACACTAAGAAAGAAATTTTCACCTGCAGAATTTGGGAGCAGATGGACCAAAGTTGAGAATAAAAGGGGGAACAAAGGGATTACTATGTCTGAAGACAGGGGCCAAACAATAAGCAAGCATAATGTATTGGCCACACCATTTGAGAGCCCTACTTTCATGTCAGGGTACACCATGAAGACCAGACTCCTGTTTGCTTTCCCTGTACATAGTTTGGGCCAAATTTTGGACCAAGTTTTGGGTTTAGAATCTTCATTTTGAAATCTTTCCAGAGGCAAAGGAAACATTTATTTTCATAGAAAAGTAATAACCTATATAAAAAAAAAGAATTGCTTTAGACATTTCTCCAGAATGTTTAATGCTTATTGTTGAGAAGACATCCAACAGTCAAATTCTTATGCACAAAACTGTACTTTTTCTGATTTTTTTTTTTGGTCACTGTCTATGATAATGAACAAGGGTATGTTCAGTAATAATTCAGTAATGGAACATTTTCTGTAGCAAAGTAAATAATGTTATCAGCATTCATATTAGGGGAAATTGATTATAGAATTGAGAATTTAGCATTTAGTGAATAAAATGTGTGATTTTTCATGGATTTTTAATAGACTATATTTGTAAAGTGTAAAAATTTATAGTGTTATTGTAAATCTTAGTGTATCATGTATACTTCTTTATTTCATGTTATACCCGAACACATAATATTTGAAAATACAACAGAGAGAGAATATTTCCAAAAAAGGCATTAGAAAATACTATCCATTTTTCAAAATGTGAACATGTATATGCTTTGTTTGAAACAATAAATTAATATATAAATGTTCCTAAATATAATTCCAGTGAGGTTTCTGGGAAAAAACATTACTCTTAGCTTACTTCGCTTCTGTTAACAAGATTTTCCTCATATTTTAAAGATTTGATCCAATGGGTACAGTTGGGTGTTCTATGCTTGGTGAAAGTACTGTCAATGTGACAAGGACCTCTAGCACTTAGAAATCTAATATGACTAAGCTTAAAATGGTTGAAAACACCACTTTTACTAGAAGAATATGCTGATAAAAGCATCTGTATTAAAGACAATCCCATTAAGAGGATCACTTCAGCTGGCTTAAAAGCTTCATTAGTATGATATATGAGCAATTTAGGACCCTTCAAGGTGCTAACATTACTACTTCTTTGTACAATTAGCTACTTCATATATTATATTTGACACAGATCATGGGAGAGTTGAGGCTTTTTGTTAGTAAAGTGGATATTTTAGCACCACTAGAGATTTGAGGCATGAGGTTTGAACATCAATGTCATTACAAAATGTTAAGACAAGCTACAATTTCTAATGTAATAGATAATCACTACATAAATTACTTTTAAAAGTCACCATAATATTTTCCTACTTCCTATTTATTAAATATACATATAATAAATAAGGATGCATTTCATTATTTTTCACATTTTTCTCTTTCACAACTAATTTCTCTTTAGAGACTAACCAAATGATACATAAAATGTGTATTGTTAGTGAATAACATAATTGTTAAAATATAGTAATTTATTATTTGTCAACAATACAATTGTTAAAATATAGTAATTTATTATTTGACAACAATATAATACTATATATGGCACTGTTATAATTATATTTAAATACAGTCCCAGGAGCTCCTTTTTATTTTTTTCACATATTTTTTTGACACTATCAAGGTTATATCACCTCTCATTTTTTCTTATTTTCATAAATTCATTTTTTTCCTAGCCTATTTTTTCTTTATTTCTTTAATTCCCCTTTTCCTTCTGTCTTCTTTCTTTCCATGTGATGAAACAACATCTGCTAATCTTTTCACAGTTATAGTTAAAGCACATCTGCATATACTACATACCGTTATAGGTTGACATTACATTAGTATATACTTGGTTTCTATAAAACAAAATACATACTATGTATGTACACGGTTGGTGTAGAATTATTATAAATATTTCTATATAATTGTCTAGTTATTGAAAAACCAGAGATCTAAAATTTCATCTTTGTTTTGTAAGTCAGTTTAATGTTATTAGTTGGGAAAAGGGGGAGTGAATTAATCCTCAGTAGTTTATATAGAGGGTAAAATGTAAGCATTTAAAAACTCAGGGCCGGCTCGGTGCCTGTGGCTCAACGGGCTAAGGCGCCAGCCACGTATACCTGAGCTGGCAGGTTCGAATCCAACCTGGGCCCGCCAAACAACAATGATGTCTGCAACCAAAAAATGGCCAGGCGTTGTGGCGGGCACCTGTAGTCCCAGCTACTTGGGAGGCAGAGGCAAGAGACTCGCTTGAGCCCAGGAATTAGAGGTTGCTGTGAGCTGTGATGCCACAGCACTCTATCCAGGGTGACAGCTTGAGGCTCTGCCTCAAAAAAATAAAAA
>CAUYON010085877.1:0-29938 GCA_963573935.1 Arctocebus calabarensis | reverse complement strand
CCCCTTTAAATCCTGCTGCTCCTGCCTCCGCCGCTGCAAACGGAAAGCAAGCATGCGTTCATCTTTTGTCTTTCATTTTACCTTCAGGGTGACATTCAGTGCCAACTGCTCCCTTTTGACCGTCGCCAATCCCCGCCTGGGCAAAATAAATTTGAAAAATGTGGCGGGGGAGGGAAAGGATGACCCCCTCCCCCCCTCCCCGCCCACCGTGGGCCTGAACGGTGCGGTTTCGACTCCTTCAGTGACCGGATGCCAAACCTACCGACCCACCTCCCAACCCTGAAAAACCATTTTCCCTTCTACCCACCGGGCCCAGGCAGAAAATCCGCACCCAGACAGCGCAGAGCGTCCACGCAGAGCCAGACGCTCATGTTGGCGGCTCCACTGGCCGACCCGCACCCCTCAGCTGCATTCCCAGTGTGTAGGCCTCTCTCAACTGGAGCTATTTCTGTCTCCCAGAGATGTTCTTTAAAGCCTTTTAAAACTGGGGAGGGGGCAGGGAAGAAAGGGGGGAGAGAACAGAGAGAAGCACAATCCTCTCTGCCAGGCACATCATAAAATTGGGGGTGGGGGGAGCCTCTTGGCATCTGACCCACCGGGGGACTCTGGAAGGAGAACTAGCTTCTCTTTGACTTCCTCTACAACAGTACAAAAACTTCAAAAAAAAAAAATACAGAAATGTCATTGCTATTTACTGTATTTGTCGTAATTATTTCTCTAGAATCTTTAGGGAAGGTCTCAAGAATAATCCTTACTATTTATTTCTGCAAAATAATCCTTAATATTTATTTCTGCAAACGTTTGAGAATGCTTTAGATGGTGTGGCCACATAACAGGTGAAGCACAGATCACTTCTTTTTATAATATTTACTTGGTGTTATTTGCACATCATCTGGTACATTTTATGTAATTTGTCTTAATCATGAGATTCTGTGTCTTACTCACTGTGTGTATGTTCCCTGATAAATACTTAGCCCCAGGTTTGGCAAATACTTTGCCATTCTTCATCACTAATTACAGCAGAATGGGTTTAGGAATTTTTTTTTCCTCCAAACCTGTGGTTGACCTTGCTTACCATCCATGTTCACTGTTCCTACTGATTCCAAATTCCTAAGAGATGACAGCAGAAACCGAGGTTGCAAAATCTTAAGCACAGAGCAGAGTTCTAAATCCGAAAAGCAAAACTAGTTGAGAGAAAAACTTTTGAACTCATCCAAGATAATCGGCAGCTGCTGAAGGTTTAAAATAGTTTATCTATCTGAGAGTCTGGCTAAGTTTAATGGAAATAGCAAGTAACTCGTTAGGTCTTTTTCCTGTAGAAAAGCAGTTCTCAACCTGTGGGTCCCACCCACAGGAACTGTATTAAAGGGATGCGGCATTAGGAAGGTTGAGAACCACTGCTTTTGAGTCACAGTCCAAGATGCCACAGGGAAGACACTGTAATTATGCCAAAGGACCAAGAAAATCAAAACTGGAGAAGAGGCTGGCTAAAGTAGTCTAAGAGGGTCTGAATACCATCAATTAATGGCCAGATCTCAAAACCTGAACAGTGCCTCCCTGAGAGTTAGACATAGCTCCTCTGGCCCTCTGCTGACCAGTCTCCTTAGAATGCCAGAAGGAGCTGGTGCAATCTTGTCCATGCCAGAGTCAAAGATGACTGGATTGACGCCAAAAGCCCATTCAGAGAACCCAAGCAGGGATCATCTAAAGATGTCGTTGGTAACTTTCCAGTAATGACCCATGAGGTACTCGTTAATATTCAATCTACCTGGTCCCCAGCTTTTTTTACTTATTAACCTCAGAACTGGGACCTTAGAGACCCACTGCAAAAGGAAAGAACCATAAAAATTTGACTAACTTTACTCCCCTGAAAGCCAATTTTATTTTTTTCTTTTCAGACAAGTGCCTTCCATGCTATTTGTCACTAGTCCATGTGCCGGTCAGAGCAGGCAGCCAAGTGGTTTTCTTCCCCAGAAGTGAAGGGTTCGAGCAACTGGCACAGAGGAGAGACTATGCTCATATTCTCAGGAGGTTTGAACAGATCCTTTCTAAGCCCACATTCTCTAAATCCAACTCTGCCTAAGAACAGCTCTCTGTTGTTTATTCAAGTTCAAACTCCTCAGACTACTTTCAAGTCTTTCTTTTCTGGCTACTCTAAATATAATAGTTTATAGTTTAACTTCCCAACCAAAAGCCAAAGGTTATAAAAATGCTTACTAAGGTAGATGGGATCCATAGAAGGCCCCATTCTAAACTTTACTTGTAAATCAAATTAAATCTCCTCCACAATATGGGGGGATTATGATTATCCCCGATTTTACCTAGGGAAATAAGTTGAGTGACTTGCCCCAAATTTACAGCTGTGATTCAAATTCAAGTACCTTGAGCTCTCACTATCAATCTCTGCTCACCTACCTGCATATTCAACCTTATTTTCAACTGAAATCATCAAGCCCACTTCAGTCAGGTTGGTCACCCACCGCCCATCTCATATACCCTGTTAATTCCTACTCCGCTGCTAATGCTCAAGCAGTCAACAGCCTTCTGCCTCTTCAAATTCTATTTGCTATTTGAATTCTATCCATTGGTCAAGGTGAAAGTCAAATCCTACTGTGCCCAGAAGGCTGTAATGTATTATTCTTGGGTATATAAATAATTCTCTGTTTCACAATGTTCACTACTACATAGGACATCACTGTTCTCTAATTGTTTCTAGGGTTTTGTTTTGTTTTTTTAATCCCATCTTCACCTCCCAATTCCGTCTCTTCTTCCGGTTTGCCTAACAGTGCCAAGTACAACACTGGCTCTCATTAAATAGCTTCTGATGCATTTAGTGACACAAAACTGCCTTTTGAAGACCTAAGATGCCACTTTTCAATTTGACAAAAGTTGAAAGTTTTATGTAATAAAAATGTTCCCTTTTTAGCTGAAGAAATTGAAAGCTTCATTTTCCATATTTCAAACAGTCTCTAGAAAACAATCAAGGAAGATCAGTGATGAGAATATTTTATTGGAGAAGCATATTATGATAAGTTAAATTTAACACAGGGGCGGGGAGGGTAAGCAGATGCATAATTTTGATATTTGGAAAGATACTGCTAACTTAATCATGATGCCAAGAGCTGTAACGAGCGTTTCTCTGCTATATTTTGACTTTCTGAATGTCAAGAAATTAATTTTTCCTTTTGCAAAGATAAGAGATGTGAGATCTCATCTTGATCTACTACTGGTTGGCTGTGTGATCTCTAGCCACTTATTTAACCACTCTGGGTCTCAGTTCCCTAATTGCACAAGGAGCTGAACCAATCTGCAAGGACCCTCCAGCTCCAAGCTTCTACAAGTCTGAAACAGGATGCGAGAGAGAAAAAGAGACAGTGAAGGTGCTTAGCCTGGAGTGAGACTGATTTTTGGAGGATATTAAAAAGATGCTAGAGAGCTCAGGCAAATTCATCACAGTTTATGTTTCTGGTTCCTGTGTACAGTTAAGGGTAGATCAGGAAAAATAAATCCATAAAAAATGTTCAAATTTTTATTTTCCAAAATTGTCCTGTTTTATCTCAGATAAAATACTAATAACCATGTATACCAATAGCCTACCATATCAGCCAAAATGTCAGTAGTCGTCATTCATGCATGCCTACAACTTCCTTTCTTTTTAGACAGAGTTTCACAATGTAGCCCTTGGTAGAGCGCTGTGGCGTCACAGCTCACAGTAACCTCAAACCCTTGGGCTCAAGTGATTCTGTTGCTTCAGCCTCCCTACTAGCTGGGACTGTAGGCGCCTGCCACAATGCCTGCCTATTTTTTGTTGCTGTTGTCATTGTTCTTGCTGGCCTGAGCTGGTTTGGAACCCGCCAGCCTTGGTGTATGTGGCTGTTGCCATAAACACTATGCTATAGGCGCCGAGCCACCTACAACTTCCTTTCTACTACTATCAAATTGCTGTATAAACCTCATTTGATATGAATGGATCCAACCTCTTGGATATCTTCCACTGACGGGTAGCTTGAATTAAATCATAAAGAACAGAGGACTATGAACAAAGAGACTTCGAGGCTGGAACAAAAATGAGACCTTTTGTGTATGTCCTGATTTTAGCTAACTTTGAGTAAGCTTTTCTCTGTGTTCCTTTCTTGGTTTCTCCTTATGTACCAAATAATTACAATTCACTGACTTTCTCGCTAGCTTTTTTCATGGAGATAAAATGAAACAGCATAAGCGCAAAGGACTCTACCGATAACAAAACAAGATGCTATTTTGAGATGTGATTTATCATATACCTGAGTTGTGTTTCTAAAAAGTTTTATGAAGTTAGAGCATGCAGAGACAAAAATTTGGGTCCTGTGGCTACGAACCCAAGCTCATTTCTACCACATCTTACTAGTTATAGGATTTCACAAAATCCAGTAGCTAATTAAGGGCAGAATTAGGGTGGCTAACCAAATAAACTTCCCTGTCCACAGGCAACTGTCAAAAGACATTATACAAACTCTGGGAAAGTAGGCAATTAATTGCAACCTAATGTGGAACAAATTCATTAGAATATTTACTTAGAACTGTGTACCAAGTGTCCCACACGAAAATAGGAAAAAATTTATGTGTAAAGCAGGTTCCTTAACCAGATGTCATGCTAGTAAGGGATCCATGGATGAGTTCAGAAAGCCTTAACCTGTAGGAAAATTAAAAGGCCCATCATTTGTATCACATTCTCAGAAGAGTTTCTGACTCCAGAAAGGATGCTAAGAATAGTTATATTAAAACCAAACTTAAGAGAGGATAACACGTTCACGTATGCCAAATGTCATCCTGGCTACACCACAGATAGTGTGTAATAATCACCAGCACAATAAAAGCTTCAATCATCAAGCAAATTTATTTTCACAGTATTCTACTTAATTGACATTGGAAAATATTCCAGCCTTTTGGAAAGATTTGAATACTGGATTAAAATGAGGTTTCTGCTTTTGTTTAAGCTGGCTGGGCAAGTCTCTGTGTACTAAACAAGGTGAAAATGAGTAGAGAAAACACTCATTTTTTCAGACAGTACATGATTAGGAGCCAACTGAAGTTGATCAGATGGCAACGAACTAGGAACAGAGGTGGGGTGATAGCGGTGAGTGGGGAGGAAGAACTGGGGGGGATATTTGGCAGGGAATTGGAAAAAACAGATCTGAGTGTCTGACTTGGGCAATGAAATTAATAGTAAGACATTAAAGAGGTACAAATCAAGATTATGTTAAGAAAATAACAAATTTAGTTTGAAATATGTTGGATTTAAAGGCCGACGGAACAGCCAGATTCCACTGGCCTTGGGAAAAACTTAGAAGGAATTTGTAGCTGTAGAAATTTATTTGGGAATAAATTAATGGGCTTAAGCTGGTAATAAATATGGTAAAAAAAATAAATTATGAATGCAAATGATTTAGGAGAGCCTAAAATAAAATTTCACTTATTTGAATAATGTCTAATTTGCAAAATATGAAATTATATGACACCTATGTTAAAACAGTATTGGTGATTTTAAATATTTAAGGACACCTCTGTTCATACCAAAAATTTCTAAAAAGAACCATACATCTCAGAGTTTTATTTTACACCTGGAGTTTTCACTTCGAAACTCAATTTTCCATTTGAGATAACAGATTCACTGCCTGAGTTTAGAAGGAAGAAAGAGTTTTCCTTGGCAACCAGGTTCAACTGGAAAAAATTATCAAGATGTCACCCGATGCCAACAGTTACTGTGTTCTCAGCTCCATGGACCTGCCAGTTGCTGAACCAGCAGAGGAAACTCAGAGTCATGGAAAGAACGCTAAACTTGGAGTGGGAACATGAGTGTGAATCGCACTTCTGTTTCTAACTGCTTTTGTGACCCTGAGCAAGTCGTTCAACTTCTAAGAACCTAGATGTGTTCTTTAATAACTGCCCTACCCATCCTCTTGTAATCCTGGGTAACAATTCTTAAAACACTCACTGGTATTAGGTGATTGCCTGATGGATGGTTTGAGGGAACTCAACCACGCCACCTCCTCTGTGGGCTCCTCTAGGACGATGCCTCCCCACTCTCTTTTCTCCCTCCTTCCATCAACACACTTACATGACTGTACTTATACTTAAAGTATTGTTAATGTGTCTGTCTTTGTGGCTAGATGGTGTTTGCTGCCTTTAGCATAAAAGATGTTTTTGTTATCTTTTTCCTCCAAATGCCTAGCACACAGTAGGTGCTCCACAAATGCTAAGTGAATCAATGATTATCAGGACAGAACATCTGCCTACATCTGTTCCAATTCTAGAAAAATAGTTGAGACAAACTGGAAAGTGGAAAAGGCTAGGCCAGTTTTGCTGCTAGACCAGAGGCTATTACTAGATACTGGTGCTTCGCTCAGCAGGGGCTTCTGAACTGTAACACTCCTACGTTTACTGTTTACTATGCTACCTTCTGTGTACAGCTTATAGAGGAATAAAGCCCCTCACCTCCCAACCAAACTTAAGTTTAGTTTGTTTTGTTTTGTTTTTTTTGAGACAGAGTCTCATGTTGTCGCCTTCGGTATAGTGCTGCGGCATCACAGCTCACAGGAACCTCAAACTCTTGGGCTTAAGTGATTCTCTTGTCTCAGCCTCCCAAGTAGCTGGGATTATAGGCGCCCACCACAACGCCCGGCTATTTTTAGATTGTAGTTGTCCTTGTTTGGCAGGCCTGTTCTGGATTCGAACCCGCCAGCTCCTGAGCTACAGGCACTGAGCCCAAACTTTAGTTTAAAATGCAAATACTGCCCTCTCGCCAAAAAACATCAAGATACACTTCATTTGACACTGATAGAAATACACAATACCAAGTTTTGCCAGAAAGCCAAAAAATAGAAGGTGAGGCAGGCAGAAGCCACTGTACCCTGAAGGAGGACCGTACCACCAAGTGTCCCGCTTACAGATTTTTGAGGAATTTTCTTAAGCTCTCCATGAACACTTATTTCACCTTCAAAATGGAAATTATGATATTTCAGTATTAAGGTTCATGGAGTAGAATAATGCCCTGTCAAAATAGGAAGCTGATACTCCAAAGGCAGCAAAGCTTTTGAAAATCCCACACTTAATAGCAATTCGTCGGCAGGACTGCAGGTAGGACCAGGCATCAGTATTGTCTCAAAATCCCCAAGTGATTCCAGCATGCCCCGAAGTCTGGGGACCACTAGCTAATGTAGAAAAATGGGCCTGTTGCCAGTTAGTTTAGCTGATTGGACCCTGATGCCAAGAAGGCCTAAGTTTGGGATTGTGGTTGAAAACAGAGCAATTCTGAAACAGAATCCCAAATGTGGGCCTTCTGAGGCAAGAGGATCACTTGAGCCCAAGTTTGAGGTTGCTGTGAGCTATGACACCAGGGCACTCTACCCAGGGCAACAGTGTGAGACTCTCTCAAAAACAGAGCAATTCTTTACTCTTTCACAGACCCATAATGCTTATTCTTTCTCCTTCAGCCCTCCACTGACAAGCTTTTTCAAAATGAAGCCAACATAGAATAACAGTAGTGGATTGACGCCCAAATACCAAAAAAAGCAAATAAAGCAAGCATATAAAACACCTATATTTATAGTATTTTACAATGTAGAAAGTGCTTTTATATCATATTTTATTTCATCTTCACAACCCTGCCTAGCTGGCATTATTATGCCCAAGTTATAGAGGATAAAATCAGAAATAAGGAAAGTCCAGCTTCATCAGGGACGAAGCGACAAATTCAAGTCTTACACTGAGGTCCTTGATTTCAGAATTGATGTTCCTTTCCTGAGCCTTTCTGCCTTAGAAGCCCTCCTGAGTATTGGTCAGCAGAAAAATATCCACATTGGAGGAACGGTTCAGAGCTATCATCTCGTTCACTGGTTCTCAACCGTCCCAATGCCGCGGCCCTTTAATACAGTTCCTGTAGGTCGCGACCCACAGGTCGGGAACCGCTGACTAGCTGCTCTAGTATGTTAGGAAGGAAGAAAAGGAGGAAGGGAAATACTTACTGATAAGTATGTTTGAGTCCCATAGGTCCCTTTCTAGCAAGCCTTTTCAAATTATTTAACAAGCATTATAAATTTCTAAGACTGATTATTTCCAAACTGATTGAACAGTGAAACCCTTTTTAGCTCAGCGTGTCTCCAGACTCACATCCCATGGAACACCACTTGATATGTGTTGCCATGGTTTTCTCAGCTCCTTCAAGACTTCCTTTAGGAGTCACCCTCTTAGGGAGGACACCTCCCCCCTAGTCACCCGATTTAAAACTAAAGCATTGCTTTGTTCCCAGATCAGTTCTTCTCACCTGTTTTTCTGCTTCATCTTTCCCCATGGTCCTTAACACCTTCTATTACCCTTCACAATTTAATTATTTATTTAAATAATATTTATTTTAATAATAATTATTGTCTGCCTCATCCCCCTTGTCTGTAAGGTCTATGGAGCAGGGCATTTTCCAGTTATTTGTTCCTTCTACAATGATATCTCTGGCACCTATAAAAGCAGCTGGCACAGAGTAGGTGTTCGATAAATATGTGCTAACGGAAGGAATGACTGGCCAAGGAGAAGTGTGCCATGAAAGAAATGGACATGAAGGTGTCTTAAACACCCTTTAAAAAGTACCTTTTCCAATTCTAGTTATTGCTCATGATGATCTAATGAAGTGGATACGATCCCTATCTTATGGAAAAATAAGGTGAAAATTACAGCAATTAGACCTGTAAGCAGAGCAAAAAATTGGTTAAGCAAAAAAGATTATTAAACTGGAATTGATTCTTTTTAATTTTCTATGTAATTGTGGGATAAAGTGTACGGGCTGGATGTTTTCAACAGTGTCTGCAAAATCTAATCTAAATGTGCACAGCCATGAATCAGACCAAGGCCTAAAGGATCAACCCAGGAAACTAGACAATTTCTAACCACCAAAACCAGACCAGGCTTAGATATAAAAAAAAACTCCAGAAGATCCCTGGTATAAAAATGTTAATCGCTGCCTGGATTCGGGTTCTGCATAGGTGAAATTACACCTGAGAGAGGTTCTCTACAGAGCTAACTGAAAAGGCAGCCCAGCCGACAGCACAGGGGTTAGCAGGATCCTCCCCACCAGTTTACAAGGGCTCCATTAGAAAATAGCAAAGCTTTACATCAACGTGGGGCTTTTCTCCGTAAAGGTCAAAGCGCTGTGAACAATTCAAATGTAAGCAGGGATCTGATGGCCCATCAAGACTGGAAAATGACCCAATTAACCAATTCCTCTCCAAACACCGGGCGTAAAAATGAAATGGAGAAGACATAGTAAGAATGTTGGACAGCTGCACTCTCCGGTTTTCCTTTTTATCCAGAAAAACCACATTTGTGAAACGAACGCTTTTCGTAATGAAACTGGTATTTATTAAACACACCAGAAACTACAAATCCAAATAAGCATTTCCCTTCAAAATAGTCACTTGGGGAGGCCATGTAATTACCTCAGTGATCCTGTGATTGCTCTGAACATTTTGGGAATTCCTCTTTGAAAATCACCTTGATAGCAGGTTTAGGACTCATACAGAAAACCAGTATCAGTTTTTTATGGCAGTACTTTATGTAACAAAAATACAACATTCCAATCCATGCACATTTGGTCAGTGTGGGTCACATACTAGCTGCTCCTCAGAATGTCTCAGGCACTTGTTAAAGACACAGCACGCCAGGCCGACCCCAACACTCTGTGCAGAAAGTCAGGACTGGGAATTGGGAGACTGATTTTGAACAATCACCCCAGGGGACGATGATGCATCCAGTGTCCTTTGTGACTTGCTGCTAGGACAGAGTTGGGGTCTGAACCCTATCCTGAGCCAGTTAGTCATCCTTTATGTTCTGTCCACAAAGCCGCTAACATCCGATCACATTCATTCACACGAACCACTATTCCACACACACATCATCTTCTGGCCTACCTCATGACTTCATTTTGAGACAGAGCCTCAAGCTATAGCCCGGGGTAGAGTGCAGTGGCGTCTCAGCTCACAGCAACCTCCAACTCTTGGGTTTAAGCGATTCTCTTTCCTCAGCCTCCTGAGTAGCTGGGACTACAGACACCCGCCACAAAGCCTGGCTAGTTTTTGGTCGTAGTGGTCATTGTTTGGCAGGCCCAGGTGCCAGCTCTGGTGTATGTGGCTGCGGCCTTAGCCACTTGAGCTACAGACGCCATCAACTTCAACCTTTTGTTTGGATCCAGTCCAAAAAAGAATAAAGAGCGTAGGCTCCCGAATAAAACTGCCTGAAGTCAAACCCTCACTGACCACTTGACTTCGGTTCAAGGTATCATTTCCTGCATGGTCATTCAGTCCCCAAACCACATCTATCTCAGATTCCTTCTCCTACCGCACCCTATCTCCCACACCAACAAACACACCCCCATAAGCACATTCATTTAGTAATAAGTCATGTGTACCTTGGCAGTTTTTCTTTCCATTGTTGTGCGTGTGTGTGTTGTGTGTTAAACTAACATTTAAGTCATTACTACATGCCAGGTCTAAACAGTCCACATGAATTAATTCATCTAAATCTCACAACCTGTTATTATACCCATTTTAAATATGTAAATAGTGAGGCACAAAGAGGTTAGGGAACGTTCTGGGAGTCACTTAGCAAGTAACTCTCGGAACTGAACGGAGAGTCAGCCCTGGCAGCGTGGCCCAGAGCTGAGCTCCTCCCACCACACAGCGCTGCTCCAACCTCTAAAATAATCATAATTAGTATTACTGAATTCTCCATATGACACACTTTTACAACAACCCCGTGGCACAAATGCTGTTGAAACTCCTCTTTCACAGATGAGGAAACTGCGTGCCACTTCTCAGTTCTGGGTCTCCGTGGTGAGTACCTGGGCTACTGAGACCACCTCCCGAGTCTTCTCTGCACCTTGCAGTTAGTATTTCCAGTTACTTTACACACAAACTTCTGAACGGCCTTCCCAAAGCTCAGTTCTCTTCCTTCATTTATTCTTTAACATGCATTTATTAAAAGCAAACTATATTCTAAGCAATGTTTTTCTAAACCATCATTCACACATCCAAGGTAAATTTGACATGGCCCTAGCCTACATGAAGCTCTACCTCTTTGGGAGAGACTGTCACATAAACAGATCATTTCTACACATTATAATATGTGCCCTGCAGAAGTACATAGAAATGGCCTCTAACAGGGGATGAGGAGGTCAGGAGAGTGGGGGAAGAAGGCTGAACAGACAGATAGGGCCAGCTGGCAGGGAGAGAAAAGGAGAAAGGAAGGAGGGGCTGCTTGGCAGAGAAAGAAATGCGAACAAACGCACAGAGATGGCTGTGAGTAGGACACTGTAAATAATTCTATGTCAAATCGTTCCCATTAGTCTATGTCAAAGGGGTCTAGGGACTCAATCTGAAAGGCGTTGATTGGAGCTTTATCTTATTTTATTATTATTATTATTTTGAGATAGAGTCTCTCACTTTGTTGCCCTTGGTAGAATGCCATGGTATTGCAGCTCACAGCAACCTCAAACTCTCAGGGTTCAAGTGATCCTCTTGTCTCAGCCTCCCAAGTAGCTAAGACTGCAGGCAACCGCCACAACACCCAGCAATTTTTAGAGACGGGGGTCTCTCTCTGGCTCAGGCTGGTCTCGAACTCATGAGCTCAAGCAATCCACCCTCCTCAGCCTCCCAGAGTGCTGGATTACAGGTGTGAGCCACGATGCCGGCTTTGGAGCTTTATCTTAATGCTTGGGTTATAAAAAGCTCTTTAAAGAATATGTTTATTCTATGTGCATTTGAGCTTGCTTGGAGGGAGTGGAAGTTGATTGAGAGTGTAGAAACTGTTGCCTCCTTCCCTGGTCAACCTCGGCACTACCGCTGTATTGCTGGAGTATGAAGTGGAGGCATCATGCAGTCTGGACTGCATGTTGCAATGGGCAGCAGTGAAGAGATTTGAAAAATGGAAGGACATGATTGTATTTATGTCAAAAAATAGGTTACTCATGGCTTGGCCCCTGTAGCTCAAGCAGCTAGGGCGCCTGCCACATACACTGGAGCTGGCAGGTTGAAGTCCAGCCCGGGTCCACCAAGCAATGACAAGTACAACCAAAAGACAGCCGGGCGTGGTAGGGGGCACCTGTAGTCCCAGCTACTTGGGAGGCTGAGACAGGAGAATTGCTTGAATCCAAGAGTTGGAGGTTGCTGTGGGCTGTGATGCCAGCGCACTCTACCCAGGGCGACAGCTTGAGATTCTGTCTCCAAAAAAAAAAACCGGAATAGATTACTCAGATGACTAACATCACTCCCAGCCTCACAATCCCAAAGTGCCTTCCTCATGGCTAAAGAAGGAGGTTCCACCTCTTCAGCATGCCAAAATGTATAAGGGTCCTGAGGTGTTAGATTCTTTACTTTGTTCAAGAGACAGCAAGCAGGGTGGTGCCTGTGGCTCAGTGGGTTGGACACCAGCCCCATATACCGAGGATGGCGGGTTCAAACCCAGCCCCAGCCAAACTGCAACAAAAAAAATAGTCGGGCGTTGTGGTGGGCGCCTGTAGCCCCAGCTACTCGGGAGGCTGAGGCAAGAGAATCGCCTAAGCCCAGGAGTTGGAGGTTGCTGTGAGCTGTGTGATGCCACAGCACTCTACCGAGGGCGACAAAGTGAGACTGTCTCTACAAAAAAAAAAAAAAAAAAAGGCGGCACCTGTGGCTCAAAGGAGTAGGGCGCCGGCCCCATATGCTGGAGGTGGTGGGTTCAAACCCAGCCCCAGTCAAAAACCACAAAAAGAGAGAGAGAGAGCAAGTAGACCTGGTGTCTGAAGGAGAATCTAAGATGGAAGAGATCAGCGAGGCAAGAGCCGTCAGCGGGTTCGGATGGGACAAGCAACCTGACCTGACTGACTGGAGAAAGAATCACTGCTCACTCAGACGTTTGCTAACAAGTAAAAATACACGACAAGTTTTCCTAGGACAGAGCCCCACACCCAAAACATCCTCTGGCATATTCTTTCTCATACTTACCAAAGTCAAAAATAGAACTATCTTTTGGGTCTCCAGGAGCCCCTGTTGAGGAGCTGGTGTGGACAGCGCCTTGATGGAGCGCAATGCCAGTGCCTACTGAGCGCTTAATTGGTTGCTGAAGGCCCTGGAGACTACCATTTAAAATCTGAGTGAAAGGGGAGAGCAGTAAACAGCACGCTACCATCAACTTGCACGCAACATGGTAAAGTGGGAAAACTCGCAGAGCCTGGATTCAGAAAACCTGGCGCCATCATTTACCATTGGAGTGGCCTTGGGTAATTCAACTATCTGAGCCTCATTTCCTTATTTCTTCAGTGGCGTCTGCTCCTGCCTCAGCGTTGAGAAAGGAGAGATAAGCTGCAGTAACTGGGCACTTTGTAAATGATGACGGGGCATGTGAGAGTCAGGGGACATCTTGTCAGCTGATGGGTCCTCAGGCAAGGCCTGGAAGACACAGAACTGAAATGTGGACAGGAGAGTGTCCTGTGCAGCAAGAGCTAGGTGGCCCAGGACACTGGGCTTTATAGTGACATCACCATGTGATGAGAAGCCACAGTTCATAACATATTTCACATCCAGTGTTTGGAATTTTATAATAAAAAAATGTGACCTTTTGAGTAAACATGAGTTAATTGCATTTTGTTCAAATCCAGCTGGATAATTATTAAAATAAGTGAAATATTCCCTCTAGTTCCTGCTCTTACTTAGTCTCAAAGAGGACCCCATTAGACCCACATGCAAATTCAGCTCCATTCCACATGTGACACCCGGGTGTGCCCAGGACTACCCTGGTCAGGGCCATCCAAGAAGGCTAATACTATGTCACGATCAGCATTTTTCTGCTCCTGTGTTGACTAGTATCCTAACTCCAGAACTAAACTCCTAATTTCTACAAGAGAACCCCCACTTTCCTCAAGGCATAACTCTAACAATCACTTTTAAAAACCCAGTTATCATACATTACTCAGTGTGGTTCAGGCATGTGCTAAGTGTTTTGTTATTTTTAACATCACAATAATCCTACCAGATAGGCACTATCTCATTTAAAAGACTGTATAGAGGCTGGAGTTTAGAAATATTAAATAACTTGGTCTGGGCACATTAACAAGCGGTGAGATCAGGATTTGAACTGCACTGCTCATTGGCCCAGCCTTAGCTGGAATGAACTGGGTGGGCCCTGAATGCCAACCCTGGGCATGAGTCTTCTTTAAAGCATGGAGTCTGCCTGTCTTTTTGGATTACTGCCAAGTCGTCTCTCCTGGACTCCCTGGCTGGCTGGCATAGCCACACCCCCACCGTTTGCTGGACTTCCCTGATGCTGACTCCTGCAGGAGCACCTGCCTGTCTCCATGGTAACAGATTCTGCACACTATTCCCTACTTAGATCTTCCTCCCTCAACCTACACATGGATGATCAGCCTAGCACCTGCCCCATCCTAGTAACCGCCTGTAAGTCTCAAGTCTCAGTTTTTTCCAGCTTACGATTTCCAAGCATCTGAAGTCATCGGTTGTATGACCTCAGAGTCCCACAAGGGGAAATGTTAGAGGCCATAACACATATACCTATACAGATATTCACATATATTCACCTTCACCCTATTTCACTTCCTAGATAAATAGCATAAACCTCAAAAGTGTATAATTATCATTTTAAGAACTAAATCAGAGTGCCTGGATCAGACTGAGGTGAATGCAATTGTGTGTGTAGAAGTTAAACATGAATGAAACATCCTCACACTAGCAACCCACATGCTACACTTCATTCCTAAGATAAAAAGGTAATAATAATGAAGTCCTAGGATTAAAGGTAGATGCCTTTAAATGCAAGGGTCTCTGAGCAGTAGATTTTAAACACTTTTCAAGCAAGGGAATCGTTGTCAATCGAGATTGGCAGGGTTGTAAAAGATGTTGATGGTTTTCCTTTCAGAACTGGATATAAAGGAAGAAGAAAAGTTCAGACTTGTCTAGGATAAAGAGCTTCACTCATCAGAGGGGCTTTTAGAAACAAAAATTCCCTTAGCGATCTTCTTGGTAACACCACCTATTCCATTATAAGCTGTGTAGCCAACCTCAAGTTTTGCTGGTAAGGGGATACTCAGCTTTGAATTCTATTCCCCTCCCCTTGTCACTGAACTGTCTCCAGCATTTTGCCTGTAACCTTAACAACTTCTTTCCCGATTTATTTTGAATTGTGCCAAACTCACTCCTGTCACTCTAAAGTAGCAACGGTGTAAAAGTTCTTCGGTCTGGGGCGACGCCCTGTGGCTCAGTGAGTAGGGGGCCGGCCCCATATATGGAGGGTGGCGGGTTCAAACCCGACCCCGGCCAAACTGCAACAAAAAAAATAGCCAGGCGTTGAGGCAGGTACCTGTAGTCCCAGCTGCTCGGGAGGCTGAGGCAGGAGAATCACCTAAGCCCAAGATCTGGAGGTTGCTGTGAGCCGTGTGATGCCACGGCACTCTATTGAGGGTGACAAAGTGAGACTCTGTCTTTGTCCAGAAAAAAAAAGTTCTTCAGTCTGATTCAGTCACTCTGATTTCCATAATGGTAATTATACAGTTTCAAGGTTTATGTTGTTTATCTAGAAAGTGAAATAGGCTGAGGACGAATGTTGTGTTTTACTAGTATCTGAGTGATGACTTCCAACATTGCCCTTCAGAAGATTCTAAGGTCACACAGCCAACAGTATGACATGCTTGGAAATCATGGGAATTCTTCCAACAATAGATTCTGCTTAATTTTGTACTTTCACCATATTCCCATAGACTTATGGTGATCCAAGATTCATCCTCCCCTCTCTCTCCCCCTTAGCCCACCACCACCCACCTGAAACAGAAAAGATTGTAAGCTGGAGCAACTAAGATAGTTTCCACAGATCTGGTTATACGGATTAGACTGACCATTTTCCAGACATTACTCTATTTTGCAAGCTGAGCAGAGATATTAAAGCAGAACTCAACCTTCGGCTAATCTCAATATCCTCTGGCTGGTGTTAATTGTCTGACTCTTGAAACCTGGAGGGAAAATCCAAGTGAAATTGGCCACTCTGTTATATTATATCAGAAAAATGAAAGATAAGCCAAAAGCAGTACTTCAAGTCTCTTCTTCCTCAGAACACTCAGAAGACTTGGTAAGCTCCCCTTTCTAACGTCTACTAGATTCCACATGACCCCAGCTCTCCTGCTGTGGATCAGCAGAGCAGCTCACATTAATTTGTATTAGTGGTGACATTACCCAGCGTTCAAACTACAATCACAATTCATTCATGGATGGATCAAGTGTCAAAGATTCCTGTGTGATTTCTAGTTATGTCCTTTTGCTTGGAAGCTAAAAGTTCTATATTGCACTTTTTTTCCCCTTGGGGTTAGTTTGGAAAGTTTGTTTTATTAGTCAACAGAAATAGGAAAAGGTTCCAGTTCTTCTTAATAGTTGCATTTAAATGCATGTATAAACATTTCACGGTAGGTGGTTGGGACTGAAAGTTCACAAGGAAGTCGCCTTATGAGATATATAGTCTGTTTCTGTGACCAAAAGTAATGCATTGAAAAACTCTCCTAAAATTTAGTCTGAGCTACTTATGCACAAAGACCATAGGATTGGACGTCATGCAATTATTTAAGATGTTATGAAGAGTGTTTTCCATCTTTCTTATGCTTGGAAATAGATTTTATGACTGCTGAGTCAGAGCCAAAAAAACCATAATTTTATGCTATAAAATACAACCGTTTCCTTTGGCTGTGGAAATTTATATGTACATTAATATATGTGCATATATAGATAAATATCTTCATAAACAGAATGGCCCATTTGAGAAGAACTCTAAAGCATGTCGTTCCTCTGATGTTATTACAGCTATACTTAAAAACAAATCAATACCTACCCATAACCCACCAAATTAAAAACCAATACCTTAAAGTGGTATTCAAGTCTCTGCACCATTTTCTTCTAAAATTTTCCTGCTGTTTCTCCTACTTGTTTTACCACACAAACCCCTCACCTAACCAAAAGAGACTAGATATACTCATTACTATGCCTAAATCTTTTTTATTTATTTATTTATTTACTTATTTATTTATTTTTTTGAGACAGCCTCAAGCTGTCACCCTGGAGAGAGTGCTGTGGCATCACAGCTCACAACAACCTCCAATTTCTGGCCTCAAGCGAGTCTCTTGTCTCTGCCTCCCAAGTAGCTGGGACCACAGGCACCCACCACAACGGCCCGGCCATTTTTTGGTTGCAGCCATCGTTGTTATTTGGCAGGCCGGGCTGGATTCGAACTCGCCAGCTCAGGTGTGCGTGGCTGGCACCTTAGCCTGTTGAGCCACAGGCGCCGAGCCTATTTTTATTGATTGATTGATTGATTGATTGCAGTTTTTGGCCAGGGCTGGGTTTGAACCTGCTACCTGCGGTGTATGGGGCTGGCGCCCTACTCCTTTGAGCCACAGGTGCCGCCCAGTATGCCTAAATCTTTGATTCTCTCTCCAGCCATACTTGCTTGTTTATGTTCTGACCTGAGCTGGATGAAGTTTCTAGCAGTTCTGGATATATCATCAAAGAACCTGAGAGGCAGGAAACAGTCTCCATTTTTAATGGTGCTGGAGGCAGATATTCTCACTTAAGTACTTTCTTAAACCACACATTTCCCCCCACAAAACACGCCCCTGCCCCGCAGGGTAAAGGGAGGCTGCCTTTCCACCCTACCCAGCTCAGCTTCACTGCCAAGGGAGCCAGGTACTCTAGACGGAAAGAAAGCTCAAGGCATCCAATGTTCAAGATAAATGTGGGGACTGAGATAGGGGAAAGTGACAAAGTTACCAAAAAAACAGGAGAGGTTACTGACAAAATGGTCACAGTTCATGAATAGCTTTGATGTTTAGTGAATGCTGAGAGGTTTTAATTTCTGGCTCCCAGAACACACCATATTCTTAAAAGGTCTTTAAGTCAGGTAGCTTGACTTGACTTTTTTTTAAGAGACAGTCTTCACTCTGTAGCGCAATCATAGCTCACTGCAGCCTTGAACCCGTAGACTCAAGTGATCCTCTTTCCTCAGCTTCCTGAGCAGCTGGTACTTACTACAGTTGTATGCCACCATGCCTGGATAATTTTTTTTTTCCAGCTTTTTAACAGACTGGGTGTGGTTATGTTGTTGAAGCTTGTCTTGAACTTCTGGCCTTAAACTATCCTCTCATCTCAACCTCCCTAGTCTCTGGGATTCCAGGCATAAGCCACCAGGCCTGGCTCTAGCCTGACCTTTTCAAGGGGCAAATCATCTCTGTTCATTTAGTCTTTAAATCTAAGCCATGTCATCCAGTTTACTATGTTACTCAGTAGAACACATTTCAAGGCCACATCAGCGGGCCGCAGACAACACACGCACAGCACTCACCCTGCTAACTCCATCCAGCCTCCACATCCATTGCTGATTAACCATCGTGCCCTTTCATGCAAGTGCCAGGCGTGGCCTCAGGATCACTCTGAGCATAGCCTTGTGAAAAGTAACTACCAGTTAATCAAGGTGAGCTGAAACAATACCCTGCCTGTACTGTGGTAGTACATCCAAATCACCTAAAATTGTTTTGGCTTCCAAAATCTAACTACTTCTCACCCTTTACCATCTTGAATTCCAGAACTTCGACTTGCTCACATCCATAGCAAACCATTGCCTGTCTGTCTTTCTTAATCTCCTCCTCCACACCTGGCTTATTATGTTATCAAAGCCAGGGAATTTCTGGCTTTGATTTTTCACTGTAATTTCTCTGTTTCTAAGCCATTGCATGCATGTGATCTTGAATTTCACCCATGCAACTCCTAGTTTCAGATCTCTGCTGGTTAAGTTCAGCCCTGCTTCTCCCACCTCAGTCTTTTCATGAATGCCACTTGGCATTAGAGGCCAAATGTCCAAGTTCTCTGGGAAATTCCTCATTTTTTTTATTGTTCTCCACATGTACAGCCAGATAAGAAAGTATACTCGGGATGGGACCCTAGGTAAAAGATAGGATAGAGGTCTGTCCCTGGGCACCAAGAGCAAAAGGTGTGGCAAGCACTGAGTGCCGTCTGAGGCTCACTAAGTTGCCTGGATCCTTCCTCACCACCCCTCCAACATATACTTGGGAGTCATTAAGTCTCCACAGCAGGCACAAGTTCAGGTGCCAAGTGCACCTCCCTCACCCATGGGAGGTGACCACACTGTCTCCCTGCCCCAGCCCTCTCAGCATCCAGCTCACCAAAGCAAAAGGTCAGCATGTGGATGCTCCACTGTTAAAAGGTCACTGAGTCCTACTGGAGACTATAAAACAGGGTGGACCATCCAGCTGGGGTTAACAAACGGACCATTCGGACAGGGATTCACACATTAGCCCATGGCATTCAAAATTATGAGAACAATAGGAATGAGACAAAGAAGAAAGTCATCCTGAAAAAGTGTGCAAGATTTCATAAACTTCAGAAACTTTTCAGGGCAAAAGAGTTTTTGCAAGATTTATCTAGATTGAAAATCCTTATGGAACCACAGAGTCCCCTCATCCATCTCCCAAATTTTCAGGTGCTGGTTCTCAGTAAAGACTATGTCACCAACATCTACAGGGTAGGTTGGGATGTAGATTGTAGATTGCAGAATCACTGTAAAAAATTAAAGATGACCACAAATTACCTGTTCCTTCTCACATGGAGAAGATAATAGCTTCACCAATTAAATAGGTGAAGTTCAGCAAAGGGACACAGTCTGGGACTTCCAAAGCTAAATAAATCTTAAGAGACTTTACAGATCCCATCCTGGTCTCTTAAAATACTCTCGGAACATTTCCTCTAGGGATCCAGCCACCATGCTGTGAGAAGACTGTACCACAGGGAGAAGCCACATGTAGCCAGGTCAGCAGCCCCACCTGGACTCTCACACAATGGCCAGGCGTGAGGGGCCCATGTGGACGTCCAGCCCATTCAAGTCTTCACATAACCACAACCCTACCTAGCCAACATTTGCTTCCAACCGTGGAAGAGAACCCAAGAGACAACTGTCCAGCCAAGCTCTTCCCAAATTCCTGATCCACAAAACCTCAGCAAAATAGAATGGTTATTTAAAGCCACTAAGTTTTGCAATGAGTTTTCTTTCACATAGCAGTAAAAGTAGAGGGGAATTTTTTATAGATGAGAATTCTGTCATAGAAACCTAAAACACGTGGCATTGGTTTGGAGACCAAGAGGCAGGCACTAGATCTCAGAGCTTGAGGAGATGGCTGTGAAAGCTGGAAGAGCCTCAGGGAGGTGAAAACTTTAAAGAGGAAAATTTATGGGGGCCTGGAGAAAAGGCCACCTGAATTCAACACTGACAGTTAGCAGAACTGCTGCCTGCAGCGATGTGGAAAATCGGAGAGACGGAGACCAAAGGATCTGGAAGCTATGACCAAGAAGACTTCCAGGCAGAATGCTCAAAGTGCTTTTTGTAGCTGCCTTTAATAAAATTCAGGAAGAAAGGAATGGATTAAAGAAAAGACTGTGTAAAAAACAATTTAGCAGAATTTAAAGGAATTACAAAGGATCTAGGATTTACTGAGTTTCAAAATAAACTGTTTCTCATTTCCAGCCTCTCTCAAAAAGGATTTTCAAAGCAAAAAAAACAGTTAATTACTCCAGGATAAAGATCAAATCCAGGGTGTTTGTCAAGAACTTAGAAAGATTTAAAGGGGTGCTCCTCAGAATCTTTCAGCCACACAAAGGCTTTCTGAGGATCTAAGAGCAAGTCAAAGATCCTCTTTTAAGCATCTGAACTGTGTTATTCCACAATAGCCTCACACAGGGCTCCAAACAGAGAAGGTGGCATCCCACACAGGTGAAGAGTTCACGAACAGAGTAAATGCCAGTACGTTATGGGAAACCCATCCATGTTTTAAGAGAACTGTATTAATAGAAGTGTGCCATTTAGACCAAAAGGGACAGAGATACATGTAGTACAAAGAGTAGAAAATGAAAAGAGGCTTTAAACTTCCATTCCTCTGCCAACAGGAAACAGACTGAGAAAGCTACCCAGTTGCAAACCACAACTTTTTTTTGCCTTAAGGAAAATTCAAAGGTGGAACCGATATGTCAAGGGGCGTGATAAGAGCCTCGGAGAATCATTCCAAGACGAGACTGGGGAATAATCACCAACCTAGCAACAGGTGCCGCTGGATTTCAGAATTGTTATGGATCAGCCCCCCATTTTGTGAATGGGAGTGTTTATAACAGTTATTTTACCTATGTACCACCACCATGTTATATTGAGAGGGAGTGAGGTAGGTAGCTTACCTTCAGATTAACTGGACCTGATTTAGATGACCAAATCCTCAACTTTAAACCAATGATACAATGGGAAAAGACCTGGGGACTTGGGAGAGAGTATTTTTCACTTTGTAAGTGTATATATATACACATACACACACACATATATATGGAATTTGTTATCAGAGGGGAATTTGTAGTTGATTAAAGATGTCTACAGATTCCTTGCTACTCCTCCCTTTAAGAATTTGGACTGAAAGAGATTCGGGTATTTCCTTACACTGCACCATAAAAAGTTAAAAATTGTTACGATTTGAAGTTTAATGCTTTAAGTTTGACATACAAAATTGTAAATAAGTACTAGGTATTAGAAAACAACCAAGACCAAAAAAACAAGTCACTGAGTGAAGAATCCCCCTGGTTCTGGACCAAGGAGGTGTCAGAAGCCCCAGGCACTTTCTGAGATCATCCTCCCTTCCACCCCTGATCTGGATACAGAAGGTAATTCCAGCCAGTCGGCCAGCAAGACTTGACATTCTTGCTGCACGGACATTTGGGCAAGGCTGACAAAATTTAGTTTTGAAAGAATTACAAAGGATCTACGTGCCCAATACAGCTACACTCTGAATGTCAGAACAAAACAGAGCGGGGAACTTTAGACTTACCAAAAAGCATAAAGTGCTTTTTCGTTTCACAGATGATAAAACATATACGTACTGGCGCTACCAATGTCTCAAAGATCAATCTCAATGTAATTCACTCAACTTAAATGCAACTTATCTACAACTTTTCAAGAATGATTTTACTCTAGGAATGAGGTACACTTGTGGCTTGTGCATGGTGGTCCGAGAAGTTTTATATTCACAGTTGACTGTGTCTTCTCCTGGAGGGTGGATGGAGGATGTGTTGCTGCATGTAGACAAGTGGGTCTCTGTGTGACATCGTGCACCTTCACAGTGCTACTCACCCTTCAAGAATTCCTTCCTTCCGCTTTTAGGAAAAATATGGCTAGACATAAATCATACCCATGTTAAAATTCTCCATTTGGGGGAAGGTAAGTTTAGACTGCAGCATTTTGAGATTCTTCTATCTGGAGAAAATATATTTATTTTTCTTGGAGAAAATATATTTATTTTTCTTCTTTGGATCTCCTAACAGTGCACACGATGCTCAATAAATGACATTTGACATGAAAAGTATAACATTCTTCTTCTTTTCATGAGTCTCTGAGATGAGTCTATGCACGTTGCAGAACAGCCTCTCTCTAGCTATCCCAACCAGGCTGCTTTTAGCCTAGTAGGAAGTCAAATTCTCCAAAATGTGCCCTACAGGCGCCCTCCATGATCTGTGAACATCCCACCACCCCAAACCTCGCGCCGTGTGTCCCAGCCCGCTCTGTGCCCCAGCCTCACCGTCCTTGCTGAGACTTGTACGAGCCTCCCTGTGCTCCTCGGTTACACTGTCCCTCCGTATGACATGCAGTCACCTAAGACTTGCACACGGTTGGCTTTCCCTTCTCCTTCAGTTCTCCATTCAAAATTCCCCTTCTCACAGACGCTTGCGATCTGTCTACCTGATCTAAATTTCACCCTCCCAAACATTTCAGGTCCCTTTCCCTTCCGGTTTCGTTACAGCACATGTCACAGCACATGTCATTCCTTTTTTTTTCTTTTTCAGTTTTTGGCCAGGGCTGGTTTTGAACCAGCCACCTCCAGCATATGGGGCTGGCGCCCCATGTCATTCCTTTCTATACCTATCTATTCACTTTGCTCGCTGACTCTCTCTGCACTAGAACATGAGCTACCAGGGCCCACAGACTTGTGTCTGTTTTGTTATTACTCGGCACCCAGAGCAGCGCCTGATACTTGACAACTACTCAAAATAAAGCTGATGAATCAAAGAAAAAAATTCATGAATGATTTTATAGCAGCATTTCTTTTTTTTTTTTTAAGTTTGAACACCTTTTATTTCAAGAATATTGCTTCTAGACTTTCCTGAAGCCAGAGTTGTTCTATAAAAGTATCACAGAATATTATACAAGATAAAAAAAACACAGTGTGCTTCCTAATAACTTGAAATCTTTTCACAAAGCACATCATTCATGACCATAAATATGTTTCTTTTGCCATCCAAATGATAAAACACATATCTGAGAAGCAGCTAGTTAATTTTAACATATATACAGAGTCTATAATAAAGACTTAAAGTTACCAAAAGCTTCAACTATGACATATTAAACTTTCTTTAAAAGAGTTTACCTTAAACATTTAAAGAAACCAATTTATCTTAGCAACTGAATTATCTAAAAATAAAAGAAAAAAAATCACTGTTAAGCTAAACAACAACAACAAAATCTTCTTAGGGGACTGAACAGGGTACTGGTGACTCTCTGTGAGGTAATCCTTCAGCTGGCATTTAAAAATCTAAAACAAAACAATGATATTTTCAAGAATACAGATTTTCTTTTTTTCTTTCTTTTTTTTTTTTTTAAAGAATACAGATTTTCAAAAGTAAAACTTGTATTCTTGAAAATTTTGGACTATGTCTTTAAAAAAACATCAGAACTTGGTGAAGGCCTTAAAAATAATCGTATAACACAACGTTAAGCAAATTAATCTCCCTTATGGCATGTTTAGATTATAGAACATTCATGATTTTATTTTATTGGAAAAAATTCCTCATGTCAATTCAAAACTAAACGTATTTTGTCAACATTTAAGGTTCTGACCCAGGCCAAGAAAACAAAATAAAGATGAAACTAAAAGATCTTCAGTTCTGTTTCTCCTGTCAAGAAAATAACTAAAATTTAGCAGTCTTAAGTGTATGACAAACACGTCCAGGTGAGGCATGGAGCGAGCAGGCTCTGAGTTTCGGTTACTTTTTATTGTTACCACCAACATCATTGGCTGTGTCTTTCTGCTAATCAAGTTTAGCAAGTCAAGGTAAAACGCATGCATTATTTTTCTGGCAAAAGCACATGTTAAACAATATGTGATCCATATCTTGTCTCATCTTTGGGAGGGGAGGGGTCTCTTTTACTTTGTCACACTGACTGCAAACAGTGAGACTAATAAGCCTGTAAAAATAAAAAATAATTCTAACCAAATAGACTGGTATTCTAACCTCAAAGTGCAAAATCATTGAACTAAAATTGTGGCATTGCAAAAACTTCCAGTGGTTAAGAAAGAATTAAAACTTCATCATGCAGGCAGTGGGAGTGGGTGGGAAGGGCACTGGAGGGTCCGATTTTAGAAACTTAGAAAGGCACAATTCCAGCCGTCTTGATGGGATACCATTTATATACGGGTCCCTACAATGTTCAAATGATAATACTGTTTTAGTATAAACATCTATAGACTAGCAGCTCTGAGACTATTTCTCAATGATAATTTTTGTTATAACTGGATGAAGAGGGATGAGAACGCTGAAGTAAAGATTTATTAATGTATGTTTTTTCCAAGCTCCTGATCTCATACTCTGCCTGTTAAAATGTCTGGATTCTACGTAGGCATGATAGATAAAATAGACTGAGATAGGCACTTTTTCCATTCTCTGGATATAAATATCTTAATTATCTTGAGAGGAACGTGTAAAGCCATCACCAGGGATAACAGTGATTGCTCGTGGGCCCTAACTCTGGTTGTCATCTCATTGGCAAGTTCCCAAATAGAATATAATGATTTGCTACCAATTCACACCAAATACAATAATAGCATTTCCTGATGTGTTTAAAGAACTGAGCTCCTGTAGTATCTATTCGACTGAGAGGCAGTGTTTTACAAAACGTTGAATGTTTTGACTGTAATGATGCCCACTTGAAGTGTAAAATGGTAATGGGAAGAATAAATACTGTGTCTTACAAACTCACGGGGAAAGCAGGTCCCCATAACCTCTCAGCGTTTTAACGCCCATACTGTCTGCACACCCTTACGGAAGTCTAACTTTGACATTGCCTGTTACAGCTTTGAGGTCATTAATGAAAGGCGGAGAGTAACAGACTTCAGTCCTCCTGTTACCGAGAATGTGGCCACCGCCATGCTTCCTACTTACAGACAGGGCAGCCGTAGTTAGAGCTCTGTTCTCCTACAGCCAGCTGCCTGCCTCTTCTCTGCATCCCTTCTCCATTGTTCACCTTGTCTCCCTACATCAGCCGACTGGGTTGGTGGCAGGCATGGTGTTGAATCTCTACTATGAGAGGGTTGTAAGTAAATTAGAACATTCAGAAACTTACGAGTGGCATACTCCTGGACAAATTAATCAGATGTATTAAGCTTCGATTTCATTCTTTTTTTTTTTTGTCATAGAGACATAGTCTTACTTTATCGCCCTCAGTAGAGTGCCATGGTGTCACACAGCTCACAGCAACCTCCAACTCCTGGGCTCAGGCGACTGTCTTGCCTCAGCCTCCTGAGTAACTGGGACTACAGGTGCCCGCCACAATGCCAGCTATTTTTTGATTGCAGTTTGGCAGGGCTGGGTTTGAACCTACCACCCTTGGTATATGGGGCTGGCACCCTACCCACTGAGCCACAGGTGCCACCCGAGACTTAAAGAATATTAACACTATACGGCTCTTAAGGTACTTTGTAAAATAAACAGAAGTCATATTGATGACAGTTATTAATGGAAATAACAGCATAGAGAGGAAAATGTAGCACAGAGGTTAAAAATACTGGCTTTGCAGTTTGTCAAAACTAGATTCAAACCCTGACCCCAGTACTAAACAACTTTGGAACCTTGCAAAGCCACATCAGTTCTGAGTGTCCGTGTAGGTACATGCAAGTATATGTAAGATGGAGGTAACAATACTTCATAGAGCTCTGCAAGGGTTAAATGAGTGAAAGGATTAAAGAATTAAATGAAATCAAAGCAGTAAATGAAATTAAATAAAGCTCTTATGGAATAGCAAGCACTCAACAAATACTTTATGTAATTATATATGCTAATAAACCCATCTCCAAGTCCAACCTGGTAGATTTTCTTTGGCTTTCTCTTCACTAAACTGAATCATCTCGAGGTCCTTAATCTTCACTAAATGACATTTATCTCTTCAGCTTCTCTGGAATATGTTTTATGCTCTCAATACTTTTAGAGCATATTTATAGAAAGCAGCCTAAAATAATTTGGTGTAAAGGTCAAGCAGATGATGTGTATTTAATGTGTACTGTATCACCAAAAAGTTCAAAACTTCTTTACATTTCACCAAAAGTTGCACTGACCTTGCTTTCACCAATCCGTCTCTGTCTCTATAAAGTCCGTCCCTTAAGCATCCTCATAATCTAATTATAGTAGCTAGAAATTAGTGCTTCCTAGGAGTCAGACTCTATTCTAAGAATTTTACCAACAATAAATAATACTTTTAATTCTCCCAGCAACCCAAGGTAATATGTATATTTCTAGCCCCATCATCCATGTGGGGAAACTGAGAAACAGGAGTGACATGACTGATCTAAGGTTATGCCAATATTAAGAAGCTAAGAAAAAAAAAATGAACCCAAATGGTCTGATTCTAGATCCTGGGCTCTTAGCCACCAAGCTAACCTTTTTTTTTTTTTTTTTTTTTTTTTTTTTTGCGACAGAGTGTCAAGCTGTTACCCTGGGTGGAGCACCATGGCATCACAGCTCACAGCAACCTCCAACTCTTGGGCTCAAGGGATTCTCCTGCCTCAGCCTCCGAAGTAGCTGGGACTACAGGTACTGTCACAATGCCTGGCTATTTTTTGGTTGTGACCATCACTGTTGTTTGGCAGGCCCAGCTGGATTGGAAGCCGCCAGCTCTGGTGTATGTGGCTGACTCCCTAGCCACTTGAGCTACAGGTGTCGAGCCCATACTAAACTTATTAACACAAATACCAGAAGGTCCAAGACATTCAGCTTGACGATTTTGGGGGCCTCGAGTTACTGGGTAAATGTCGTCATATCTGTGCACTGTGTAAATCTGACCTCAGAATCTGTAGCTATACCTAGTCATGCTTGCCACAGCCAGTCACTAAAATCAATATGATTGAGCCCTCAGTTACATGAGGCTCAATTCTGATTTTCATCAAGATCAAAAAGAAACTGTGGTTTCATTTCAGTCACAGTGAGATAGGGATTATACAGTCTTACAAGGAAACAGAATAAGTCATACGCCCACAAAAATGCATACAAAGGGGGTGAAATAACATTCTTTGGCCTCAAGTAACTGCATGTTTCATATGGGGATAAGATAGGTATTGGGTCTTAAAAATATGGATGTCGCATAAAACAATAAACAATGAATTAAGCAATTTCAAGAATAGGGTAAAAGAAATTCTCATTCCAGTCTGAGCTAAGGAGACTAACGTAGCACCATTCATAACTGTTTACCCTTCCATCACTGCAAGGGTTCCAACAAGGAGTTATGAACTCCTTGTTCATAAACAAGGAGTTCCTCCAGTCAATTTTAAGGGACCCACATTCAAACACTTCACAGAGCATTCGTAGACTTAGTTTTCTCTCCCCGCAGATGGAGGCTTTTGTATAGTTAGGATTAAATCCAACGGATTCAAAATACTGCTCTATCACTCTAAGTCCAAGGCACAGTTGTAGGCCTTCCACATCAATCCCTTCAGATACATGCTGTGAAAATAACCCAGGATTGGACCATGTAAATGTCTGGACCTTTCTCCGGATCTGCCTAAAGACTGAATCCTAACCTCCAAAACAAAATGAAAATAAACAGAGCTAAGAAATAAATCATCCTGGTTACTTTCTTTCCTATCTGCCAACCCCTTTCCTGTGAATTCATTCTAATTTCATTTGGTCCTACAGCAAGTGTACAGGCACAGTCTGTAGTTTGTTTTTATAGCAAGATCTCTGTCTTTTTCTTGTAGCTTGATTTACTTAGGAGAGAATATCCCTTGAGTAAACATGAAATGATTTTAAAAACAACAGAAGCATTCTTTGAAACAAAGGTTGGATTGGAAAGTAAATGTAAAGTTAAGGTTTAATTACATTTTGTGTCGTAATGTAACTTCTTAGCCAGAGATTTAAAACACTCTACAATTGAGCCCCAACTTAACTTTCCAGTTTTTTTTTTTTTTTCTTTTCCTCCCTATTAATGGTCTGGGAGAGACTGTGTGGGCCTTGGGGTCAGTTAGATGATTTATTCACAAACCTTTACTGGGAAAATACTATGTATGAGTTACAATAATAGGTACTGGGGATTCAAAAATGGAAAAGATTAACAATAATGATAAGTATATTTTGCTCCCTTCCTTTGAGAAGCTCACAATCTAATAAAGAGAAATACACACAAATGTAATCATAATATAGTATGAGGGCTGTCCAGAAAGTTTCCAGTCATTGTTAATGCTATTTTTCACATCATGTGGCTATTTACTTTCCAGACAGCCCTCATACATCAAGTAATGGAAACATGGTTACTATACAGTGATGTGACTCCTCCCAGACCCCTCCAAGGCGCCACACCTTCAAGTGCTCTCCAGACTAGTTTTCTTCCTGTGTTCTGTATCTCCAGGACCAGTTTTGCCATCCATCCAGGAAAACAGGATCCATTCTTTTTTTTTTTTTTTTTTTTTTTTGGTTGATGATGGTTTTTAAAAAAGAATCAATACAGTGATGGAAGGGTAAAGAATGCAAGAATTCAGATATTCTGGGTAGGGCTGCTCTCTCTCCATTTAAGAGATAGAGGCTAATACAAACCCACAGCTAATATTTTATTGAATGGAGTAAAACTAAAAGCTTTTCCTCTTAGAACTAGAACCAGACAAGGCTGTCCTCTGTCACCATTGCCATTCAACATAGTGCTGGAAGTTCTAGCTAATACGAAAATAAAGGGCATCCAGATGGGTGCAGAGAAGGTCAAACTCTTCCTTTTTGCTGATGATATGATCTTATACTTAGAGAACTCCAAAGATTCAACTACTAGACTCCTAGAAGTCACCAAAAAATACAGCAAAGTCTCAGGCTATAAAATCAATGTCCTTAAGTCAATTGCCTTTGCATACACCAACAACAGTCAAGATGAGAGGTTAATCACAGACACAACTCCCTTCTCCATAGCCTCAAAGAAAATGAAATACTTAGGAAGGAATATACCTAACAAAAGAGGTAAAAGACCTCTATTAAAGAAAATTATGAAACCTTAAGAAAGGAGATAGTAGAGGACTTGAATAAATGGAAGAACATACCATGTTCATGGCTGGGAAGAATTAACATTGTTAAAATGTCTATACTTCCCAGAGCAATTTACTGATTCAATGCCATCCCTTTTAAAATACCAACATCCTACTTTCAAGACGTGGAAAAAATGATTCTGTGCTTTGTATGGAACCAGAAAAAAAACCGTATAGCTAAGGCAGTTCTTAGTAATAAAAACAAAGCTGGGGGTATCGCCATACCAGATTTTAGGCTGTATTATAAGGCCATAGTGGTCAAGACAGCATGGTACTGGCACAAAAATAGGGATATAGATACTTGGAATCATATAGAAAACCTGGAAATGAAACCAACAACTTATAGCTATCTAATCTTTGGTAAACCCAACAAGAGTGTTCCCTGGGGGAAAGACTCCCTATTCAATAAATGGTGCTGGGAGAATTGGATATCCGTATGTAAAAAACTGAAACTGGATGTGCACCTTTCTCCCCTTACAAAGATTGATTCGAGATGGATAAAGGATTTAAATTTAAGGCATGAGA
>CAUYON010085871.1:0-13532 GCA_963573935.1 Arctocebus calabarensis | reverse complement strand
GCGTTGTGTTGGGCGCCTGAATTCCCAGCTACTTGGGAGGCAGAGGCAGGAGACTCGCTTGAGCCCAGGAATTGGAGGTTGCTGTGAGCTGTGATGCCACAGCACTCTATCCAGGGTGACAGCTTGAGGCTCTGTCTCAAATAATAATAATAATAACAACAACAACAACAACAATAAAAACCATCCTTGGCTTCCACTTTGGCTAAAATTCAAACAAAGAGGCCTCCAAGAGCCCATAAGAGAGGCCAGTCTCTTTTGAGACTTCCTTCCCCTTTCCCCTTTATATAACACAGTTAAAACCCAGGTTCCAGCTTGGTCCACTTCATCATACTTACCCAGTAACTTAGAAAAGAAATAAAAGCAATGTTATTTTACTTCCCCAAATATTCTTAAACACCATGGAATAGTTGCAACCAAACACTAAAAGCTTTCACGAGTTGTTTCTGTTCTTATTATTTCCTTCAATAATAGTTTTCTTCTCTGTACAAAAGATATTTGCAGTTCATCTTACTTGGTAACTTTTATTTTGGTAAAGCTTTTTCTTTTAAAGGCAACTCTGGAGATCTACCCCAACTGGATATGAGATGCCTATTTTTTCCTTGATGTTAGTCGTTCTTATCCCACAAGCAAACTCCTAGTAATAGTGATGCAGAAAATATCCACATTCGGGCATCATACCGTGTGTGTATGCATGCACGCACATGCCCATGTATGTGAAAATTTAAGTTAAAATATACTTAATTGCATTTGGAGTGACCTTTGATATCACTTGAAATTATAAGAAAACACTACGGGATATTACAAGTGCAAGCTAAAAATCTCTAAAATCCTATTTGCCTTTGGTTGTGACCTTATAAGGGCATCTTAGCCACCAGTTTTCTTTTTTTAATTTTTTGGAGATAGGTACTCACTCTGTTGCCCATCCTAGAGTGCTGTAGTGTCAGCTCCAACAACTCCTGGGTTCAGGTGATCTTCCTGTCTCTGCCTCCCAAGCAGCTGGGACCACAAGCACCCACCACAGTGCCTGGCTAATTTTTCTATTAATAGAGAATGGGTTTCAATCTTGCTATATTAGTCTACAACTCAATTAGTTCAAGGGATCCTCCTGCCTTAGCCTCCCAGAGTGCTAGGATTATAGGTTTGAACCATTGAACCCAGCCGTTAGCCACCATCTTTGAAGGGTGGTTGAAGGCTTGTGTTTTTCATTTTCCCCTTAGTTGAAAAATTTAAGTAAATGACTATGTAATCTTTGTAGACCCCACTCCAAAAGAGCCATCAATAAAAATTTTGCATGATGTCCATGTGCCAGTGATATTACAAGCTGCTCTTGATTGCTTGTGGATATGAGATTTTAAGACCTGAATTAAACTGGAAATGAATTGAGTCATAAATTGTTATTGAAGAAAGCTTACACTCGAATCTCTAAATATTAATGTTAAGCGGTAAGGGACTGATAAGCTCGCTCCAGCTGGAGCCCCCATTCCCTGAGTCTTGTCCACCAGCTGGATTTGGCTTGATTTTAATTTAGCTTAGGAGTCTGCTTTAGTCCTTTGCGCATATTTGAGTATTAATGACGGTCTAATAGCAAACACTTCGCTTGACTAATAAGCACACACAGGCAATTCTTCTCCTTGCCAGACCACCCAGTTCAGGGCTTTGCTGTGAAAACCCACAAAGCTCATAAAGTTCAGGGATACCAGGCGGTCTAGAGTTCTTTCTCCATCTCTCCTACCTCCTGCCAGCGCCTACTCATCTCTAACTGAACACCTACTATGTGCTGCGACTAGGGGAGCCAATTGCATGGGACACCCTGAGATGATTCAAGCAAAATGAGTGCTTCTTTTTAAAAGGCCGGGAATTCCAGGTAGTTTGTAGGTAGAGCAGTTGCAAAGCAGTCGGAGAAATAGAGGATGGGTTAGAAGAGGCTCCAGGGCTGGGTGTGCTTGAGAGAGAGAGGGCAGAGCTGGGCCAGGTCTGACTGGTTTCATGTGCTAATGCGTCACGGCCACCAATCAATCTTTATCCAGGAAAAACTGCCTCTTTAAATCCCCTGGAGGGGGCCAGGTGGAGCCAGAAGAACCAGATCTGGAGATGGGCCCTCCCCCAACAATCCATGACCCTGGCAATGTCACCTGCCTTCATCTGACCATTGGGTCATAGGGCTCCTCTAGCTTGAGACCAGATGTCTATGCATTTTCGTCCCAGGAGGGATGAAAACTGGACCCCCTTCACGGGGGACAGACAGGCTGCAGACAACCTGAACCAGGGAGCTACCTACGCCAGATGTTGCAGTTAGATGCTGATAGTTATGAGTCATGAGTTTCAAGTGTACATTTTCTGTCCCAAGACACAGAACCCCTTTGTCTCTATCATTTGTCACCTAGTCTCCACCCAATCCTTATTCTTACCTCCTTTGTCTTTCTCTACCCTGCTTCCTGTGTGGCTCATGTCTTAATCATTTATTCGTTTAACAGATTTCTTTCTTTTTCCTTTTCTTTCTTTCTTTCTTTTTTTGTTTTAAGACAGAATACTTTGTTGCCCTTGGTACAGTGCTGTGGCGTCCCAGCTCAAGCGATCCTCTTGCCTCAGTTTTTTTCTCTTTAGTAGAGACAGGGTCTCACTCTTGCTCAGCCTGGTTTTGAACTCCTGAGCTCAAACAATCCACCCACCTTGGCCTCCCAGAGTGCTAGGATTACAGGTGTGAGCCACTATGCCCGGCCTCCTTCAACAAATTTCTTTAGCAACACTATTGACTAAGATCTCTATTAGGTTCCGAGACTTATCCCTATCCACTCTGGGGTGGGAGGTTTCTAAGTTTCTAAGTGGAAAGGCAGAAAGGAAAGACAGGGAGGGGGCCCAGAGACCACGTGTCAGGCTGGTACAGGAATCTGATGTTCAGCCACCACACTAAAGCTCTCCAACTCTGGGGTAGAGCCTGGTTCCACTGTGTGTGGGCAATTTCCTGGAGTGGAAAGCAAAGGGAGTTACTGTCCAATAGTGTCCCATCGCATACCAGCCCATCTCTCTCCATCTGAAGCAACCTCAGGCACTCTGGCCTCCTCCCATCAAGTATATTTTGGTGTATGAGGACTTCAGAAGAGGCAAATGGCCCTAAGGAGGGGAAGGGACTGATAAGAGAAGAGGGGGCCTGCAGTGGCAGAGGATTAAAGCAGCGGCAGGAAGCTGTGTTGGGGAAGGAGGGAGGCTTGGGTGTGTTGGAGGGAGGACCCTGGCAAACCCAGAGGGTAGCAGACTAATCTGGGCACCAGGGTTCATGTTATCTGACAGCAACCAGAGTTTCTCTGCACATCCAAGTCACTTTCAGCCCCCTCCCTATGGCTCCACATTGCTGTGATCACCCTTCCCTGGTCCTTGCAGAGATCACACCTTGCATACCTTTTTCTTTGACCTGAAGAGTGCTTTTATTTGTAATCATAAAGCAGTGAAGGCCCAAAAGGGGAGAGTTGGACAGGGACCCCTGAGAATCCCAAAGTATTGAAACTTCTGAATGAAAGAAGAAGAAACCTCTGAGCTGGGATGAAGACGGTTGTTTAAAGGCAGAGGGCAGAGGCCAGGCATGGCAGCTCACACCTGTAATCCTAGCACTCTGGGAGGCTGAGGCAGGTAGATTATCTGAGCTCATGGACAACCAAGCCAGAGTGAGACCCCCAGCTCTAAAAATAACTGGGCATTGGCTCGGCGCCTGTGGCTCAACGGGCTAAGGCACCAGCCACATACACCTGAGCTGGTGGGTTTGAATCCAGCCAGGGCCTGCCAAACAACAACGATGGCTGCAACCAAAAAATGGCCGGGCGTTGTGGAGGGCGCCTGTAGTCCCAGCTACTTGGGAGGCAGAGGCAAGAGACTCGCTTGAGCCCAGGAATTGGATGTTGCTGTGAGCTGTGATGCCACAGCACTCTATCCAGGGTGACAACTTGAGGCTCTGTCTCAAAATAAATAAATAAATAATAAAATAAAAACAACTGGGCATTGTGGCAGTAGTCTGTAGTCCCAGCTACTCGGGAGGCTGAGGCAAGAGGATCATTTGAACCCCAAAGTTTGAGGTTGCTGTGAGCTATGACACCACAGCACTCTACCGAGGGCAACAAAATAAGACTTTGTCTCAAAAACATAAATAAAATAAAATAAAAAATAAAGGCAGAGGGCAAAAAGTTAGAATCTTTCTTCCCTCTCTAAAGCTGGGTCTCAGGGCACAGCCTCAGAATCAATCTCCCTCCCTGTCCCCCCACAACTCCCACACCTAGTGTACCCACCCTGCACCCACCCCACTCCTTCTGCCTCTCTCCGCTTTTGCTTCAGTGGTTTGCAGTATCATCTGCCAAGCTTCTTGGGACCTGGTATGTACTTCCTCCCCGCTCCAGGAATTTCACAAATAAATCACTGAGAACAGAGCCTGTCTCACAACAAACAGCACATGGGTTTCTGCTTAGCCTCTGTGGCCTTGGACCAGCTTCTGGGAAGAGCCCCTGCCTGGTTACCGGCACAAACACAGCCCTGCCTTTCACAAACACTCAGCGATGACAAGCCACAGGGAGAAGCCTGAACTCCAGGTGAAGGAGCTATGGCCCAGTGCGGAACTGCGAGGTCAGGCCATGCGTGGCCAGTGCCTCCCCAGGGCTGAGCCAGGCCCAGGGCACAAGGTTTCTCTCCCTTGGGACTGACCACTCAACTCAGCAACCTTGAGAAAGTTATTTTAGCCTCCCCAGACTTCCCTTCCCCTGCTTTTAAATAGATTGGAGATTTATGCTGCTTAATTCAAAAAGAAACTGTGTGGAAAAAGACTGATTTGTTTTGAAGCATTTTGGCTTCCTGAGAGGAACACGGGTTCTAAGAAACTCCTTGAACAGGCACAGATAGGTCTGTGCACACACGCATGGCACACAGGTCTGTCCACACACTCACACTGCATCCGCTCACAGGCTGGGCATTGTTTGTGCCCTGTCACGTCCCCTGCAACGTAGTGCCTGGAACAAGTTACTGACCAATAAATATTTACTGAATGAAAGCAGTTGACAGTATTGTCCCACATCCTCTCCTTGTGCCAGTCGCTGTGTTCAGAGCTGAAGGACTGTTCTGCCCTCTGGCCACTCACAGCCCAGGATGGAGACTTATGAAGACACATATACAACCAGTGGGGTGTTGATGGGCACCAGGACAGAAAAGAGTGGAGGGGCCAGGGCAGCTTGGAGGAGGGAGAGGCTGCTCTGCCCCGTAGGACGAAGGGGAAAGCCGGGGGAGGTTTCAAGAGGAAATGCCTCCCAGTGCTGAAGGAAACGGTGGGCAGGGGCGGGCAGGTGTCTTCCAGGAGGGGGGAAACATGCTCCTCAGAAGGACAGCGCCCTGAGGCAACATGGCAGAGTCAGGGGCCAGTGAAGTGTTCTCACTGCTAGACCATGAGGGGGAGGTGAGGAGGGCCGCAGCAGGCTGGGCCAGGCCCTGTGTCTCTATTTTCAAGTGATCCCCGTCTTTCACTTGAACATTCTTCCCAGACTCTTCAAATACACAGCTTGCATATTCCTTATCTGAAATGCTGAGGACCAGAAGTGTTTCGGATGATGGCTTTTTTCAGATTGTGGAATACTTGCAATATATTTACGGGCAAGCATTCCTAATCCAAACTCTAGGGCAGGTGTGGTGGCTCACACCTGTAATCCTAACACTTTGAGAGGCCAAGAGGGAAAGATCACTTGAGCTCAGGAGGTTGAGAACAGCCTGGGCAATTGTAAGACTCTGTCTCTATAAAATTAATTTTTGTGTGTGTGTGATAGAGTCTCACTAGGTCACCCTCAGTAGAGTGCTGTGCCATCACAGCTCACAGCAACCTCAAACTCTTGGACTTAAGTGATTCTCTTGCCTCAGCTTCCTGAGTAGCTGGGACTACAGGAGCCTGCCACAATGCCTGGCTATTTTTATTTATTTATTTATTTATTTATTTATTTTTTGAGACATAGCCTCAAGCTGTCACTCTGGAGAGAGTGCTGTGGCATCACAGCTCACAGCAACCTCCAATTCCTGGGCTCAAGCGACTCTCATGCCTCTGCCTCCCAAGTAGCTGGGACTACAGGCACCCGACACAATGCCTGGCCATTTTTTGGTTGCAGCCGTCATTGTTGTTTAGCAGGCCTGGGCTGGATTTGAACCCCCCAGCTCAGGTGTACATGGCTGGCACCTTAGCCTGTTGAACCACAAGCGCCGAGCCTATTTTTTAATTTTTTTGTAGTTGTTGTTTGGCAGGCCTCGACTGGGTTGGAACCTGTCAACCCCGATGTATGTGGCTGGCACCCTAGCCTGGTGAGCTATAGGTGCCAAGCCTATGAAATGAATTTTAAAAATCAGCTGGGCATGGTGGCAGGCACGACTCAGGAGGCTGAAGCAGGAGGATTACTTGAACTCAGAAGTTTGAGATTGCTGTGAGCTGTGATCACACCATTGCATGCTAGCCCAGGCAATAGCCCCTGTTGAAAAAAAAAAATTCCCAAATCGGAAGTGCTCCAGTGAACATTTCCTTTGAGCATCATGTCAGTGCTCAGAAAATTTCAGCTTTTGGAGCATTACACATTTCAGATTTTAGATTAGGGATAGTCAGCCTGTAGTACTTGTATTTTTCTCTCTGCTGATTAAGAAACTATATATGGGGGCCAGGTGCAGTGACTTATGCCTGTAATCCCAGCATTCTGGGAGGCCAAGGCAGGTGGCTCTCCTGAGCTTGGGAGTTTGAGACCACCCTGAGCAAAGTGAAACCCTGTCTCTACTAACATAGAAAAACTAACCAGCCATGGTTGCAGGTGTAGTCTCAGCTACCTGGGAAGCCGAGGCAAGAGGATCATTTAAGCCCAAGAGTTTGACGTTGCTCAAACTCAACAGCACAGCACTCAACCCCAGGGTGACTGAGTGAGATTCTGTCTCAAAAAAAAAAAAGGAAATGAAATGAAAAAGAAACTATATATGCATGTATGAGTTCAAGACCCCTCACAGTAACTCTAAGACATCCGCCTCCTGACTCTTGTTACTGTATTGGGGCACATTGGTTGAAAGCATTACTTGGGGTGACCATATAACTTATTATTCAAACTGGTTCGCTTTGGGGAGTGAAAGGAGTTATTATCAATAATTGCATAAGCAACAATTATGCGATTGCAATTGCAATTGCATAAGGCAACAAGCAAGAACCAGGACTATGCTGGGCAAACAAGGACGTATGATCATTCAGGCTAAAGATCTTGGATCGCCATTGAAGGGTTTTATAAAGGTAAGTGGCGTGATCGGATTCACGTTGTTGGACTCGAGCTACTCTTTCTCACCCATATGTGTTCATAGGACAGGGAGAGTAAGAGGATAAGAGTGGTTTGCATGGTCTCTAAGGCCCTCTGAAGCTTCAGCATCTAAAACCTGCATTTGGGAGGCATTTGAACAGTGAGAAGGGTTGGCTGAAATGTAACCTCAGGGAAGTTTTGGGGGGTGGTCTGCAATACGACCTACACCATGATGATCCATACCAATATCCTGTGTTTTTAGTTGAAACCCAGTAAAAGTGCCCAAGGAAAACACAACCAAGGAAACTCCACTCCTCCACCCACCCAGGAAAAGAAAGGCGATGCCCAGGAAAACATTCCATTGAAATTAAAGCCCTGCTGCCAGTCAGCCTCTCCCACAAGCCCTGGCCCTCCCCTCCCTGCTGCCTCCCTTCTCCCTTTCTCCTCCAACTCCAACAGCAAGCTGGTACGAGGTGAATGGATCTGAAAACCACATGAGCATGAAGTGGCCTAGTTAGTGCTGTTGGTTCAACTCCCACAGCAATCCTCTCCATCTTACAAAAATCTATATGGCTCTTCTTTGCCTAGAAAATTAAGCACAGACTCCTCAACCTTGATTTTTTTTTTGAGACAGAGTCTCCCTTTTTTTTTGCAGTTTTTGGCTGGGGCTGGGTTTGAACCCGTCACCTCCAGCATATGGAGCCAACTCCCTACCCCGTTGAGTCATAGGCACTGCCCCACCTCAACCTTGATTTTAAGACTGCATGCTTCGTCTCCCATTTTATTCTTCATACACCCTTTCTTACCACCTGACTGGAGTTTTTGCTAAACCTACTTTCTATATTCTTTCTAGATGCTAATTCATGTTCTATCTAGTATCTATTTATTAAAATTCTACCAATAACTTTCATCTCTTTCATGATGTTTATCTTTTCTCCTCTCTTTCTTCCTTTTTGGGGGGTTACTTAAACACTTATCTTTCAAGATACTTATATACTGTGCTTCTAAATAAACGTATAATTAGTGGGTGTTCATGTCTGCCTCTCAATCAACTTTCTAAGGACTAATATAATGTGGGTTTAAAGAATAGCCCCCCTCGGCTAGGTATGGTGGCTCATGCCAGTAATCCTAGTACTCTGGGAAGTCAAGGAGGGTGGATTGCTTGAGTTCAGGAGTTTAAGACCAGCCTGAGCATGAACAAGACCCCTGTCTTTACTAAAAATAGAAAAACTAGCTGTGCATTGTGGAACACACCTGTAGTCCTAGCTACTTGGGAGACTGAGGTAGGAAGATTGCTTGAACCCAGAAGTTTGAGGTCGCTGTAAGCTGTCATGGTATCACTGCACACTACCCCAGGTGACAGAGTCAGACCCTGTCTCAAACAAGCAAACAAACAAACAAAAACACCCCCACCCCAAATAAACCAAGTGAGATTCTCTTCCGTATGTCCTACAGTAGGCTTGTTCCATTCAGTTTGGAAATGCAAAGGAAATAGAATAACCAAAATAGTTTTTGAAAAACAAGGTTAGAAGACTAACACGATCTGATTTCAAGATTTATTTTAAAGCTACAGTAATGAAGACAGTATGGTACTGGTGTAACAATAGGCAAATAGGACAATGGAAAAAACCATTATAAAGAGTCCAGAAATAGATTCCATATATAAAGTCAATTGATTTTCAACAAAGTGCAAAGACAATTTAGGGGACAAAGGTTCATCTATTTAACAGATTCTGCTAGAACAATTGGGTAAATAGTGGGGAGGGGGGAAACTTCTATCCATACCTCGCATCATATTTAAGAAATAACCCAAAATAGATCCTAGGACTAGATATAAAATCAAAAACTATAAAACTTCTAGAGGATGCAAAAAAGGAAATCTTTGTGACTTCGGGTAAGCCAAACATGTCTCAGACACAAAGCCATAAGCAAGAGTACGTTAACAAAGTAAATAAATTAGATTTCACGAAAGTTAAGAATGTGTCTTCAGAAAACACTGCTTTGAGAATAAAAAACACTGGAAAGAAAGAATTTGGAGAAAATATTTGCAAATCACAGATCTGATAAGGAAACTGTATACAGATTACATAAAGAACTTTAAAAACTCAATAATAAAAAAAACAGTTACAAAATGGACAAAAGATTTAAAAAGACACTTCATCCGAGAAGAATATAGTGACAAATAAGGGCATAAAAAGAAATGTGTCACTGGTCACTAGGAAAATGCAAATTAAAATCACAAGATACAAACCCATTCCATACCCACTAGAATATCTAAAACGGAAAAGACTAACCATGCCAAGCATCGGCAAGAAGTAAAGTAACCAGAACTCTCACACACCCTTGGTGGAAATGTAAAATGCTACAAACTATTTCAAAAAACAATTTCTTAAACAGTTAAACATATGCCTAACATATGATCCAGGCTTTCCATTTGTAGGTATTTGCCCAAGAGAACTGAAAGCATATGTCCATGCAAAGACTTGTACATGAAATATTCAAGGCCACTTTACTTATCGTTGCCAAACCTGGAAACAATACAAATGTCTATCAATAAGTGACTGGATAAACAAAGTGTAGTATATCTATACATCGGATTACTACTCAGCAATAAAATGGAATACACTATTGATACATACAACTCCACTGAATCTCAGAATAATTATACTGAGTAAAAGAAGCCAGAAAAGGAAAAGTACATCCTCTAGGTTTCCATTTATTTAAAATTCTGCAAAATGCAAACTAATCTACAGTGACAGAAGGCAAATCAGTGTTTGTCTAGAGACTGGGGAATGCAGAGATACGTGCCAGAGAGGCGGGAAGGATCCCAGAGGGACATGAGGAAACTTGAGTGTAATGGATGCATCCGCTATCTTGATCATGGAGACGGCTTTCAGGGTATACGCACATGTCCAAATTTGTCACAATGTACATTTTATGTGGAGTTTATTTTATGTCGTAATACCTCACTAAAACTTAGCGTTAAAAGAGAGATGTAGTCTGTCATCTGGGAGCTCAGAGTCAGGGTCTCACCAAAGGGACATCACTCAAAAAAAGAGAAAGGTTTTTGTGTTTGTTTGTTTTGTTTTAACCTCATGCAGTCCAGCAGCTTCCACAATCACTCAGCATCTGACCCAGCAAACTTAGAATGTACTGTTGTCCCCTCTAAGCAGCCATCCCCACTAATCTGGTTATCTGGGTGGAGTCAATACTTATCGAACTGTGATTTCTTGAGACTTACACCAATTGCTTCTAAACCTTAAGTGCCCTCTGGGACAGGATGGAAGGACTGGTCTACAGGGCCTTGGAATTGGAGTGACCTTATGGGTCTATGGTCTCAACTCGAACCTCCAACCAGCTGCAAATCCTTTGTGCTTTGGAGGAACCATCATCCAGGCCCTGACACTGTCTCCTGGGAAACTCCCACTATTCACCAAAAGTAAGGAAACCAATTGCACTACAGTGGGAGGAAACCAGGGGAGGACAAGAGCAGCTGAGAGAGCTGTCCTCAAAGTCCATCAGGAGCCCACCCTTTTTTTCTATGTGCTCCCTTAGAATCGTAAATTTGGGAGGAAGTCAGTATGTTTAAATACACAAACACATTTCCTTTGACCTGTGATGGAGAATGGCTGGGAAGAAGAAGAGATGGATAGATTTGATAAATGAGATTTGAGTTTGACAATTAACTTAGAAAAAGAACAAACAAATAATGTATACATCTGACCAGATGGGTTAATCTGTTTGGTTGGGGTGGTTTACATGTTAGCTCTGACTTATATCAAACACTTCTTTTAATGTTTCATTGCCTGTGCATTTAGGCCCAAGATCCTGGGCTTCTTCCTCCTAACTAGCAACAAGGCTCATAAAAACTTTGGATTCCAGGAGAGAAGAAAGCCCTGCACAATTAGACCAGGACTGTGCCCTTTCTGTTGCTCCTTGACACCTTTTCAAGCTGGATGGTTTCAGCTACTTCTCTTTAGGGAATAATCTTTTAAACTCTCCATCCAATCTGTTCTCAGACAGGAGTTTAAACTCTCCGCCATCCGAAGTTTATCAGACAAATCTACAGAGACATTTCCGGGAGGATGTTTACAAAGGACTTTGAGAGTTGCCAAAGAAAGAGAGAATGGGAGAGATAGGGTTTCTGAAGAGCAGTTTCAGAGGCAGCAAGATTTAAACATAAAAAGGACCTTCCTTTACCTTCTAACAGGTTGTCCAAAAGCCAGTGGTAGGTAGGCAAAACAGATGGCGGCAGGGGCCAGCTGCTTCTGCCTCCTGTCCACTTGAGCCAGTGGAGTTTGTCTGCTAGAGTGGAATCTCACTTTCACTTACCGCAGTTGGAATTATTCCAGAGTTTCGAGCCCAGAGTTTCATTTTCCCCATTCCTCCGCTTTCCTTAGAGTTATCTTATTTCTTGGGAGTGTGTCACGGGGCTCCCTAAAAGGTGATGTCTTGCTTCATAACAGTGTCACAGCTACAAGACTATGTAGCAATAACCACATAAGGATAAATTTATTTGGGGGATCAGGAGGGAGTTCTAGAACATGTTTATCACATCTACTAAATCCTGTGACATAGGCATGGGGAATTTTGAACATGGGTTCAGTAATAGAATGATTTTGAAATCATGTACCGGTTAAGATGTCTACAACTCCGAAAGTCCCAGTGTGGTTGATTAAGCTTGGATTCATTATGTAAGGCACTTCCTCCCAGATTCAAACATATCCCAACACATGGTCAACTCTGGAGAACAACTTCATTTAACAAATCACTTTAGGAGTTGTTTCTTTTTTTTTTTTTTTTTTTTTGAGACAGAGGCTCAAACTGTCACCCTAGGTAGAGTGCCGTGGCATTACAGCTCACAGCAACCTCCAATTCCTGGGCTCAAGTGAGTCTCCTGCCTCCGCCTCCCAAGTAGCTGGGACTACAGGTGCCCGCCACAACGCCCAGCCATTTTTTGGTTGCAGCCATCATTGTTTGGCAGGCCCGGCTGGATTCGAACCTGCCAGCTCAGGTGTACGTGGCTGGCGCCTTAGCCCGTTGAGCCACAGGCGCCAAGCCATCTTTTTTTTTTTTTTTAACTTTAACTTTTAACAGAAAACAATACTTCTAGCCAGCCCTGGGAATCAATTTTTCTCTCTGATAAAGATGACTTCATTTTATCCCAGTAAAAGATAAGTTTTCATCATCATAATTAAGCAGCATAAGAATGATTCCCAGCAAGCTTCATGACAAACTGCGTAATTGTACTTAATTTTAATTAACAAGTTCCATTTTTGAATTGTTAATCTCCATTTCTTTCATTTTAGTTGAGACTAAAACTAAATGGATTTCAACAATGAGCTTCCCCCTTCCCCATCAAGGAACGCTTACATTTCAAGTGTCTTGTAGAGAAGAAAATGAATTTATCCCAATTATTAAAGCTGAAGTCTTCAGTTGTAGGAAGAAAGGCCTTGTCATTCATGTCAACATCTTTGCGCAGTGAAAAATAAAAGTTAACAAGAGACCTTCTAAGGAACATCCATGGCATAGCTAGTGGGTGGCAGGGCTATGCTGATAGGTTGGGATTTAGTAGAAAATTTCTACAGGGGCTCAATAAATAGGGAAATCATATTAGGTACAAAGCTCTAGGCTTCAAATAAAATAGTCGTAAGAAGAGAACTTGGAAACCAAATTTTATGTGTCACGGTAAATTTTTGGCATAATGCACACATTTGTTTTTTTCTTAATAAACTATTTTTAGAGCAGCTTTAGGCTCATGGTATTCTTTTTCAAAGAAGAAAAACCACGTGTCTCAACATATGGCCAAGAAAGAACTCCAAGAATAAAGAGCAGCAGAAAGATTATTCAGTAGTTAGCAAAATTCTAGGACAGGCTTCACTGACCCAAGTTACTTCCACCCACCACTGGGTGGTGGTATGATTGAGACCGTCATGGCCAGGTAAACTGTCCTCAAATCTCCCCCATTCTCCCCAGGTCACAGGTGTCACCAGCTGAGAACTCTGTGTGTGTACCTTTTGAATCAACAGAATGGTGTCCTGATTGTGTGTGATCTGCCGCCATGGCAGAGGTGCTGTTCTACTCTCCTCAATCAACAATTTTCTCTTTTTAATTTTTTTTTTTTTTTTTGAGACAGAGCCTCAAGCTGTCACCCTGGATAGAGTGCTGTGGCATCACAGCTCACAGCAACCTCCAATTCCTGGGCTCAAGCAAGTCTCTTGCCTCCGCCTCCCAAGCAGCTGTACAGGCGCCCGCCAC
>CAUYON010085868.1:0-24087 GCA_963573935.1 Arctocebus calabarensis | reverse complement strand
AAAAAAAAGAATTTTCTTTTTTTTTTTTTGAGACTGAGCCTCAAAGGAGTAAACAGCATTGGTCACCCTGGATAGAGTGCTGTGGCATCACAGCTCACAGCAACCTCCAATTCCTGGGCTCAAGAGAGTCTCCTGCCTCTGCCTCCCAAGCAGCTGGGACTACAGGCACCCGCCACAATGCCCGGCCATTTTTTGGTTGCAGCCGTCACCTTTGTTTGGTGGGCTTGGGCTGGATTCAAACCCGCCAGCTCAGGTGTACATGGCTGGCACCTTAGCCCGTTGAACCACAGGCGCCAAGTCAACATTAGAATTTTCTTAAAGTGTACAAATCATAATTTCCCCTTATTTGGCTATTTTACTGTGTAAATGTATATTGTGTCAACTTGGTGTAGCTAGAACTGTGTTTCCCAGAATTCCACTATGCTTTGAAATAGTGTTGGCCAGAAGAAGAATTTGTACAAGATTTGGAAGGTAGGAATAAAGCAGTAGCCGTTATTCTCCGAAGGTGACAGACAGGTGACGGAAGCTTCCAGCTCCTTGTTCTCTCCTGCTCTGTGTTCAGCTTTTCCCAACTGCCAGCACCACTGCCCAACAGCATCCCATAGCCCACCCCCAGATTCTTGGCATCGACCTTTAGAAGCAATAGTTATGAGAGATAACATCCTTTGATCAGATTTTCTTCATGGTCCTACTTTGGCAGCTGGATGTATCTGGTTTTCCAGAATCTCCTGCAAGTCCCAAATTGCCCACCATGAGGGCAGAGGAGCAACTTTTCTCTGATCTTCCAAAGCTCCTTACCTTCCCACCTTCTCCCACAGTTGCACAATGAGACCTTTCCTCCATAGCACTCCTAGTAATTTCACATCCCTGATTAAACCCTGATTCCTTTTCCTCACCATGTTGGGGGCAGTCAACCAGCCAAAGAGATTTTATGCCAGAGTCAAGAGTTGGCCCCACACGTCCCATTCCTGAAGAAAAGCATACAAATCTAACTTAAAAGTCTATTAATAATTCTCAGCATAAATAAAGATGAATCATATGCATATATATCCTCTTTCTGTGCCCTAAAATGAAGGCCTGGCCTTGTGAAAGAGCTAAAATGTTATTAAATTGTCCTTTTTAGATTTCAAAGGCAATGTTAAGTAGGGAGAGTGCCAATTTTCTGAAAATGTTGATGCTCCAATTTTGCATTCTGGTTCACAATAGTGCTCAAAGGAAAAGGAAATTGGAAGCCATGGTTATTATGCCCTGTTCAGATGATAGTGCGCCCATCTTTAATCTTGAGCTGTGTACAGCAACAACATAGTCAAAAATCATAAATATTTTTCACCTTCTGAAAGTATATTACACAAGAGATCACCTGAGCACTGAGACTTCCTTTATTATTCACATATTTTACCATCTTACATACCCCAAGGGTCCTCAGTTTCTGCCAAATGCAGCATCTCCTGATCATCTCGTGAATTACTCCAGGAGCTGAAGCCAACTCTTGTGTGCCTCCTCACTTTCTTTGCACTTTCTTAGGTGCCCAAGGGACCATCCTAAAGCCCTAATCTCTCATCTGCTATGACTTAGAATATTCTGCTTTGAGGTATTACACTTGGCAAGAGGACTTACATGCAACATCACATATATTACTAGAATGACGCTCATGCACAAAGGAAAAGGGCAATTTTAGAAAACTTGGTAATTCACCAAGAAGGTGTCTACCCATGGTAGAGTGTGTGTGCTCTAAATACAGACAAGACAGGAGCTAGCCTAAAAATGACACTAGACAGCAGACTGCAGGAAACCTAGGAAACCTTCTATCTAGTCCTGACTCTGCCCTAAATTGCTATAAACAAGTGTCCTTCTGAACTGTCCACAGTTTGTCTGAGCACATGGCAGTCAGGAATAAAGGCTTCATTTCCTGGCCTCCTTTGTAGCTAGATGTAGACATGTGACTGAGTTCTAGCCAATGGATGTAAGCAGAAGAGTACATAGAAGTTTCTGGAAATTTTCTTAAGAAACAACCGAGATGTGTACCCATCTCATCTTCTCTTGCTGCTTTTCCCCCTCTATTTCTTGAGATGTGGAAATTCTAGATAGATTTATATATTAGAATGTGATAACAAAACCACATGCTAATGACTAGGAAGTCAAATGCTTAAAAGAGCCCAGGCTGATAATAACTGAGGAGCCCCACATGGCACTTTCAAGTGACAGAGAAATAAACTTCTACCTTGCTTGAGCCACTGTTTTTCAGATCTCTGTTATAGATAGATCTGATCCTAAAAAACATATGTATATCTTCAACTTCATTTAGATGCTATTAAAATTAATAAGATAAATACCCAATTGAAATGTTATTAAATTAACTATTATTTTATCACAAGATACATTTTTTTTAACCAGTAGGAACAAACACTTTTACAATTTCCTGGAGAACTTTGACACTAAAAAAACAAAAAAACATCACAGGAAATGGAGAAGCAAGAATCCTATGTATTCAACTTTGATTTGAGGACAATTAATGACAATGAATGACACAGTGGGGCATGGGGGAAGGAGAGAGCAGACAGAGAAGGAGGGAGGGGGCGAGGGAAATAAAAAAAAAAAGAAAAGAAAAGAAAATAGTGTCTAACTTTCATATAAATTGGATTCAATTCTGACTAAAGTATATTACTTAAATATTAATTTTGTAATTCAACTTGTCAATATGTTGTTTAGGATATTGCATCCTCATCTATAAGTGAAACCTGTAATTTCTCTTTATAACAATATATTTTCTCCAATTTCAATATCAGGTGTATCCAGATCAAGTAGAATGATATTGAAATACTTCTTTTATTGTTTATAAGATTTCTGGAATTGCTTGTTTTGTAAAATCATTGTGGTCTATGAGTTTATGACAGTTTGAACTTTGTTATTTAATTCAATTCATTGCTTAATTACTGTTTTTTTATGAATGATTATACTGTGGTTAATATGTTAGCAAAGCAGTATTCCCAGATAGTTTTTGTTTGTTGGGAGGTTGGTCTTTGGGGGGGCAGAGTTAATACTTTGCATGAAATATCTTATCTTATAACAGCAAAATTGCTTTCTCTTTTGTCTTGTGATTTTTTTTGAGGTGAAATTTAAGTTTTCTTGTGAGTAGTACTATTATACCTATCTTGAGTGTCTTGCTTGTACTGTATCACATCATACCTTTGTTTAATTCTTTTTTTTTTTTTTTTACCAGTTTCCACTGACATTTTATTTTTTTTATTATTTATTTTTTTTTTAATAATTTTATTGAATCATAATTATGTACATTGGTGCAATCACAGGGCACGATTCATATACTGTTCACTTGTTAAAAAAAATGTATAATTTTTTAGATTACAAAAATTACAAATCTAATCTTATTAAACTATTGGAGCTCCACTAATTTCTTTCCTGCCAGCCAGCTATGGAATGCCTGAATGGGAAAACCATCAGACCAGGCCAACATGGTAGAAAGAAGGAAAGAGAAAAGTTATACCATTTCCTTCTCACTTCTGTACTTCTTCCAGCCTCTTTCATGAAATTGAATGAGGAAGTCCACCACAACATCCTTGGGGCAGAGAATTATACTGAATAATGTTATTCCTAAAGTTCTTCCTATGTTCACAAAGCATAGAGCTTCCAATTTCCATACCTTTTTTTCACACCCTTATCTTTAAGCATAAAATACCTGTCTTCGATATTTTCAAATGACTAAGTTCTATCTGCACATCATTAAAAGCAAAGCTATCTACAACCACCTCCCTAGACAGAAGCAACCATTTTTTTTCTGTGTATTTTTTGTGCTTGCTATTGGTTAAATTTCATGAAAATAATGCTCATGACAAACATCCTTAATACTGAGTTAATTAAAATAATAATTCATTATTGCTTACATTTCTATAGGTTGTCTGGGCTTCATGGCACTCTTCTTCTTGATACAAGTGGACAGGAAGTTGCTGTGGCTCTGCTCCTTCTGGGTCAAGTCAATCAATTGCATGTACTTCTTATGGTGATACTTGAGGGAAAAAAGGGTACATAGACACAAAACAGACCTTTTCAAGCCTATTCACAGAACAGTCATACTGCCATTTATGCCCAGCTACTTCTGATGAAAGCAAGTAATAAGCCAAACACAAAGTCAACAGCCCAATGTTGCATGGCCCTAAGATGAAGCAAGGGTGTGGATTCAAAACAGGTGAGGTTGAGGGGCCAATAACACACTCTACCACTTGTCGGTGACAAACAGTATCATTGTTTACCTCATATGTTAGGTATTTGGATGACTGTTTTTCTCTGCTATGTTACTGTCCATTTGTATTGACTGTTTTATTTGCCCAGTGCCTTCCATATGATAGGTTCTCAACACTGGAGAAATATGCAAGCTCACGGATTTTATCCCCCTGACACACTGCTAATGACACACAAGTTCATATGATCTATGACCTGTTCTTTCTATAAACGCAATGATGAAGGAATTTTGTAAACGGCATTTCTCTTCTACCTCCCTTTATAGTTGGGTATCATTGTATAGGATCAAGTAGAATAAATTGCAAGCAAGTCTCATGTGAATATGTATTATCTGAATTAATGGATTCATAGCACTGGATTTCTAAAAATCTTCTGTGATTTTTTTTATTGAGTTATGATTAACATTTACTTCTTATATACACTTTAATCAGGTAACCATTTGGCCATGAATTTTGGTAATGGCAATGACAGCTCCCACCACAGAACCCATTTAAAGCAACTGACTGATAATGGTGCTTGAACTTTCTTTTTATCAACACAAACCAATCTCATTCACCAAGGTGAAAATGACTATTTCCATTTGCCTACACCTGACTTGAGCTCTCTTTCCCCCTTGATAAGTTGGTTGTGATTCTGTGTCCACAGAATTTATAATTTCTTGAATGGATCAGTAGAGAAGTATATGAATAAAATCTCCATTCATAGAGATTTTAATTCATTAGAACAACAGAAGAAAACAAAATTTGTGGATGTTGAGGTCAGGATTTCTCCTACTTTACTTTTTCTGAAAGAGATCCATATTGCTTATCATCTGCCTAATACTTTATCGTTGGCAAAATTTAAATGTGGACACATTTGGGTGACTATTCTAAGGTATTAAAAAGCCTTAAAATAAACAAGAAAGTTGATAGAATATTACATTTTCAGAAGAAAATAGACCATGTTCTGTACTGTGATTTTTGATAATTGGTATAATTTCTAAAATTAATAGTTTATATTAAAAATTAACTTCTGTCAACAAAGTGCTATTCTAATGACCGAATGATACTAATTTTATGACACCAAATAAAATATCAACAGTACAGAATATTCACAACGTTAGATTGTCAAACACAGATGTAAAAGTGCTTGAGCAACTTTATGGATTGCATAATTATTTAAATCTTTTCTTTATTCTCATCTATAATTCTACTAGCAAAAGTGTATTACTCTCCCTAACTTAACGTAGTTTAGATTCAATATCATTAAGACAAGGTGTTTGTTGCATTGAAATAATCCTCTTAGTAATTGTCAAATACTACACCTAGCAAGTGATACGATCAATGAGGCTTTACCCCTGATTTTACTTTCTTCCATATAAAAAGTGTCTAGATACATTCCCAAATATTTTAGAACCGAACTGATAGATACATCAAAGTTTGGTTTGATGCATAAGATAATATTCTCAAATAGAGTTTTTTATTATCTTTCAGCAAATTCATTTTTTGGAAATGTGTTGCAGACTCATAATCTTGACAAAATAAGCAGGTTGTACTTCTGGCATTGGATCTTCACTCCCACAATTTTACCACAATCCTTTTCTCTCTAAACCACAGGCCTCTCAGCAGCAGAGATTCTTGCTCATCTCTGTATTCCAGACACGCACCAGTGGCTAGAATACAAAATGGGCCTAAATAACATCTGACTGGAGAGCGAGTCCAGTGGTCTCCTGTTGTTTTCTACTTATTTGACTGCTATATATCATTGAATCCTGCTGACCGATTTAGCAGACATTCTTGTTTTCTACCTAAAACTTTCCCTTGTTCTCAACTTGCTTTATGGCAGAGGCCCAATTTAGTCAGTAGACGAAGGAGGCAGAGAAGAAACACTGCGGGACTTAAGTCTGTACCACTTTTAAGTCCTGTACGTAGTGACCTACACAGCTGATGTATCTATAATTACTCTAAAATTCCTGATGACTGAATCCATTTAAAACCGAATTGTCTCTTTCTTGCAGTCTAAGTGATTTATAATAATATACTCTTCTCATCTCTTCAATCTTCATGCTTATGTGGCATTGAACTTGCTTGTTGTCATTATTTGCCTGCAGCTTTCCTCTGTACAGCTAATGTTTTGTTTGTAAGTCCCCTACCCCAGGTTTTCTTCATGTTCTCCTTCTTTTCTGCTGGTATTCTTGGTGATTTCACTCACCTCACAGCTTGATTTACCAACTCTATTTTGATAACTACTTAAGTTTACTAAAATTTTGTCTTCTCTACTTAGCTTCAAGTTCCAATTTTTGCTTCTTTGTAAAACACTTCTACTTTGGTTTCTCATAGATTTCCACAAACTTATTAGTTTATGTAAAAACTCACAATCTTGCCATGTCCACACCACCTCCTTTTGTTTTAGAGAACAGACTCTCAAGTACCTTTGCTCAAAAGTTTGCAATCAGCTCAGTGTCTGTAGCTCAACTGGCTAAGGCACCAGCCACATACACCAAATCTGGCAGGTTCAAAACCAGCCCAGACCTCCCAAACAGCAATGACAACTACAACCAAAACATAGCCGGGTGTTGTGGTGGGCACCGGTAGTCCCAGTTACTTGGGTGGCTGAAGCAAGAAAATTGCTTTAGCCCAGCAGTTGGAGGTTGCTGTGAGCTGTGAGGCTATAGCACTCTACCCAGGGCAACAGCTTGAGGCCCTGTCTTAAAGAATAAAAAAAGTTTGCAATCTTCTTTCATCTCTTCTTTTTCTTTCCATGTAATAGGCCACCACATACCAATATTTTACATTTGAATTTTTTTCTTAATCTGTCTCTATTTTCATTGAAGAAAATGGCTGATACCATCAAATGGGTGTTGCAGATTTACAAGGATTCTGTGCTAGAAGTGTGATATAGTCTAAGAGGCATTTAATTTTCTTGCCTTTGAAATTCATCTCTACTTTTCTCTGACTTTTTTCCTGATCCATAAGGTATTCTGAAGTATCTTTGTAATGTGCCTTCATTTGAATTGCTTTTTGGTATACATCCTGTGACACAGAATACATATCTTTCATCCATTTCATATTTTCTCTAATATTTGCTCTTTGAATTCTATTTCTCCTTCATTCCTTCTGGTTATTATTTTTTAAACAATATAGTACTTGATGTTTTTGGTAATTTTTCCTTTCTACATACCACTGTGTCAGCCTCTATTTTTCTCACAAGGATTGTATTTTATTTAACTGAAGTCAATTTATAAAAACCTACTAAAATGGCAATGTGGTATTAGGAACAAAAATAGCAATAGTTGTGCCAATTTGTGATCTGCATATGTACACATGTTAACAGATTTTGTCCTCAAAACAACCCTTTCTGCTACTATTGTTAGCATTCCTGCTTTACGAATAAGGGAAATGGGGCACAGAGTAGAGAAATAACTTGTCTCCGGTCATGTAGGCAGTGAGTAATAGAGGAAGAAATTGAAAGCAGGCTTCAGAATTAAGTATTCTTAAGCCCTACATGAAATGCTTATGAATTACATTATCTCACGTGTTATTCTTTTCAGCGTTCTCAGATAATTCTTTGTGAACTAAAAGAAAACATTTAACAACCAGAATTAAATGTTATTCAATTCAAAAAATATAAATTGAATGCAAGGAGTTAGCTATTGATCAACTTTGAAGAGAGATTGGTTCAATTAAAACTTAAAATGCCTGCAACTAAAACAAGAAAAAGAAATACCTCTGGTCTACGTATATGTACATCTGCTGTGGTGTGGTGAGTACCAAACACATAGAGAAACGTGCCTACTACCTTCCAGTTGTGTATTGCCCTCTAATCACATACACGGTACATACTGGTGTCTTTGCATGTAAAATGCAAATACCATTGTGAAATAGAGCTCAAGTGTTTTTTTTTTTTTAATTTACTAAACACATGGCCATTACTGATTCTGTTACGAGAATTTTAACATGATGCTACATTGAGCTTTGAAAATGCAAAATCATTTTCCTCCCTGGAAAAGGCAGAATGGGAGTCCTGGCTGACTTTTATATAATTTCTAGAAGATCAAGCCCTTTGACTTCTTCCATTCATGATAAGCGAGGTGGTAAGTTGACAGAAACAATTTCTTTTTATTTAGTGACCATTAAAGTTGTAAAATACTGCAGACATGAACCTACCATAAATCAGCTCCCCTCGGCTGAATGTGCCTTCCAAGAGACTTGCTGCCAAGGTTCCCTCACCTTGGCTGTACCTCTCTGGACTGCTCTTGTTCTGGCTTTGGCAGCCCTTCTAAATTTATTTAGTGGTTGATTCTGAATAATCCTCAATCAGAAGGCATAAGTGAGGCTCAGAGTTTTAGAACTGAAAGGGGTTTTAGAGGTTATACCAGCCCTGTCCTCTGTACCAGGATTCTGTCTGCTGCAAGCAACAGAAAACACTGCTTAGTCTAGCTCAAGCAAAGTAGGAGTCGATGATCTGCAAATTAATAGTCCAAATACGTGTTAGATTTCAAGTGAGGCTTGGTCTAGCAGTTCAAAAATTTCTTTAAGGACAACTCACTTTCCATTTATTTTGTGTTTACTTCTAAATAATCTTCAATGTCTTCAAGAAGACATAAATGGAAGGTCATATCTTAGAGCTAAAGAGACTTACAAAGCCACAGTACAGTAGTTCTACCACATGCATCACGACTCTTTCTTCTGCAAGCAACGGGAAACATTGCTCAGCTCCCTTAAACACACAAAAAATTGACGGTCTCTGCATATGAATAATTCAAACATGTCAAGATTCGAGTGAGTCTTGATCTCATTACAAAAAATGTCATTAAAGACAATGTCCCTTGCAGTCCACTCTTTTGTTTACATAATACCTATCACCAGCCACTGTTCATCTGAACAGGCATTTGAAAAGGACACTGCTGGTCAGGCCCTAACAGAGCCGGATGAGCCTAGGTGCTGACATCTGGAGATTGGTTTTTCACATCCAAGTCCTACTGGCATGGATAAGTTGGAGAACTGGACTCCACAGTACCCGTCAAGGACCCAGGAAGCTCTGTGCTCCCAGTGCAGTGTTAACTAACTGTAAATTTAGTCTATAGTAAAATACTTTGACGATATAGCCACTTTAAGATAGGATGTAACTCTGTAACCTATGAGGAGGAATCTGTTTACTGTATACTATGCTGAGAAATAACATTGCTAATATTTACCTTTACTGTAAAAATAAAAGTAACAAAGGAAAAGAGGAGAGCAGAGCAGTTCATTGGGGAGGTAACCCTGCTCCCCTCCAGAATTGCTGGCTTTTCTATAAATAAAAGTAAAACTGTTGATCTCTCGTCTGATTCTCCATTGATTAGCTTAGACGACAGGTGGATGGACTCCTTGGTCTGGTCATATATGTGCTTTATTCTCAGGGTTCTCTGTGGCTCCCACCACAAGAGACAGCAGGCACCGATTTACTTTGGAGTCCACTCCTTCCCTGGGCTGTGTGGCCCATGCGACCCAGATCATGTGGCTTCTCTGCTAATAGAAACTCATGCTGCTGAAAGAAGTGGAGGGAAATGGATGCTTGGAAAGAGGCCCCAAAATCTCCATATCATCAGCCTTGTGACTTTACAGATGAAAAAGAGATATTTCAGAGCTATCACTTATGTGATTAGAAGTTAAGCATTCATTTTATTAAAGCCAGTGAGATGTGAAGGTTTATCCATACACTGGGGAATTAGACAGTTTGCCCGGTGAGTCATCGTTCAGTTTCAGTCATTGGGCCAGCACCTACTCCCTACACCTTGATCTTAGAGACTTCATGCTCTGACTCTTAACCTCTTTGGGTTTTGGTTTCTTAAGTGACTGCTTGATTCTTCTGCTCAGCACAAGGTGGACAATGAGGAATGTATATAACGGTGGAAGGGACCTCTCCCTGGTGAGTTAGACAGCACGTGCAGACACAGAGTGACAGTTGCCCTTCCTACGGACTAGGTCACATCATTTCTCACTCCTCGAAGTCATACAAACCCGATTTCTTTTTTTTAAGGCAGGACGCCTCGGTCGAATGGCATGCTTTTTGAAACAGTGAGTTCCCCCTCACAGGAGATGTTCAAGTAGTACAGGAAACTGTCAGCTGTTTTGTATGCGATTCACTTACTCCACAGTATTTACTGTAGGTCTAGGATGTGTGAGGCAATGTTTTGAGTTCTAGACATATGTGTAAACAGAATGGCTATCAGGCCCTGCCTTCATTGTATCTGCGTTACAATGACACAGAAAGAAATTGAGCAGATGAGTGAAATACGTAGTATAGCAAATGGTTTGTGTGCTGCGGAGACACATCAAGCAGGAGAGACGGGTGAGGAGGGTGGAGTGGGAAGAATGTTCGCCCTGGTGAAGAGGCTACATAAGTTTTAAATTGATGTCTGACACTATGCCTGCATAGCTGTATACGGCTGCACGATTCTGTGACTCGAGGACATCATCTCCCTTGCTGTGGCAATTTAAGTTTTAAAATGAGAACTTAGGTTAGGACCACTCCAGGCGATCTTGCTGCTTCAGCAGGCCCCGGAGGCTTCCTCCCTCTCTCCCCAAGTCTCTGTTCAGATGTCACTTTCTCAGTGAGGCCCACACTGAGAAGCCATGAGATCCACTCACATCTCGTTCATTCCCCTTCCTCATTCCACACTTATTCCATACTGCTTGTGACTTCTTAGCATCCCACAGGTGTAGTTCCCAACCCCCTGGCCGTAGACCAGTACCAGTCTGTGGCTTGTTAGGAACTAGACTGCTTGAGCTCTGCCTTCCCATCTCACCCACTGTAGGAAAATCATCTTCCAAGAAACGGGTCTCTATTAACAGAAAAGGTTCTGGTCTATATTCTGTTAGTAACCAGGCTGCACAGCAGGAGGGGAGCAGTGGGCTGCAGAGTGAAGCTTCACGGGTGCTCACTGGCCCCATCACTCACACCAGCCCCTGAACACCCCCTGCTCTCCCATCCCACACCCTCTGGCCCCATCTCACCCTCAGTGGAAAAATTACCTTCCATGAAACAAGCCTTTTTGGCTGTTTTATGCCAAAAAGGTTGGAGACTGTTGCCTTGAATAACATACATATTTATTATGTTTAATGGGTGTTTTCAATCTTTTCATATAAGAATTTAAGCTCCATAAGGCAGAAGCTATTTCCCCCCTTTTAGTTGTATGTACCCAGAACGTAGAACAATTCCTGACACATAGTAGGTAGGCATTCAGAATGTATTTTTGGAAGGAAGTGGGGAAGGAAGGGGCAGAGAAGTGCACCATACATAGCAGAGTAGTCAAGAGCACCTGTTTAGCAGACAGGCAAACCTGGTTCAGATGCACTCACAGTCACACACCCTTTCCGAGCCTCAGTCTACAAACTATAAAATGAACGTCAGTAGCATTGTGAGAGTGACGGGATGATAGGATCGGACAAGCTTCTACTCTATTTCTTTTTTTTTTTTTAATTTTTATTAAATCATAATTGTGTACATTGGTGCAATATGGGGCACAATGTGCTGACTTTATATACAATCTGAAATATTTTCATTGAACTATTTAACATAGCCTTCATGGCCTTTTTAATCACTATATGAAGACATTTATAAATAGAAAACAATTTCATGTCAGAATATTTAAAGCAATTTCCATTTTCTTCAAGCTCTCAAATTTGTGTTAAGAAGTGCAATGCCATGCTGAGTATCATGCCAGGTACTTAGAAGTCTAGGCAAGAGGGTCTCTTTGGCTAAGGAGTTTGAGTCTAGCCTGGGCAACACAGTGAGACCCCATCTTTAACTTTTTTTTTTTTTTTCAGTTTTTGGCCAGGATCGGGTTTGAACCCACCACCTCTAGTATACAGGGCCAGCGCCCTACTCCTTCGAGCCATAGGCGCTTCCCTAACTACTTTTTTTAAATAAACATTTTTATAAAAAGTTTAATATCATTCAGATTATTGGTCTTTTGTAAGGAAAATTTTTTTTCTCTTTATGGGTATCTGCTCTATTTCTCAAACCTGTGGTTTTAAATTTGGCATTAACTTACCCCCGGGTAAGTATTTTTTATTGTGTACTGGTAGAGCCCTTAAATTTAAAAATACAAGCATTTTCTTTGGTTAACTGATTATATTTGCACTCTATCATGAGCTGAATTTTACTCTCCTTCCCCATCCAAAATTTTTATGTTAAAGTCTTAACCCCTAGTACTTCAGAATGTTCTTATATTTGGAGGTGGGATTTTTAAAGAGGAATCAAGTTCAAGTACGGTCACTAGGGTGGGCCTTAATCCAATGTGATGGGTGTATTTATAGGAAGAGGAGATCTAGGACACAGAGAGAAAACATGTGAAGACACAAGAAAAAAATGACCATCTATAAGCCAAGGAGAGAAGCCCCAGAAAAAAACAATACTGCTTGATCTCAGACTCCTGGACTCCAAAACTGTGAGTAAACAAATGTGATGTCTAAGCCATGAAGTCTGTGCTACTTCGCTATGACTGTCCTAGCAAACTAATATACCACCCTTCTCCATCTCTTTTTTAATTTATATTTTCTTTTCTTTTAACTCTTTTTACTCAGACATTGCAACTCTTCAATTAATCCTTACGTTTTTAAGTCTGTTATCTCCTATTATCCATCTGGTTACCTTTTTTGCTATATCTACCTTTGTGATACTTTGGTGCCTTTATATTCCAATGTTTCTATTTAAATTTTTAATGTGCTGTCATATATTTATTTTCCAAGATATTTTTTCTTGTCTCTGAAATTCCTGTTACATTGATGTTAGTTCTTCTTCTATGGTAATGAATGATAATGGTAATAATACTGATTATCAATTTTAAAGTCTTTTGCCCACTTCATGGCTTAAGTTTCTCTTTTAATTTTCTTTTTTTGTACATCAGTCTTTTTTATTGAAAACTTTCCTCAAGGGTCAAGTGGACTCTCATTTCTGTTTATATGACATTAATGAAATATAAAACAAATAGAGGGTATGCATAACAACCAGGGGACTTTGCTATACAATGTGATCAGGCAGTGGCTAAGAAGGGCTGATGAATGTTAACTTTTGGCCTTGTCTCTAGAGTTGTTCAAATATTTCAAAGAATTATCTAATATCTTTCTGAAATGGATATACCTGATGCCAGGATATTTAAAACCAAGTGGTAAAAGAAAGTCTAATGATTTAGCATGTAAATATTTGGGGTTTTTTGTTGTTGTTTCCTGTCTTACATTGGCTTACTGTCACCAAGATTGACAGCTATTCATTTTAATTTATTGTAAAAATTTGTATACAAGGTTGGGGCATGGTGGCTCATGCCTGTAATCCTAGTAGTCTGGGAAACCCAGATGGGTAGATTGCTTGAGCTCAGGAGTTTGAGACCAGCCTGAACCAGAGCAAGACCGACTCTCTAAAAATAGCTGGGCATTGTTGCAGGAGCTTTTAGTCCCATGTACTGGGGGTCGCTGAGGCAAGAGGATCACTAGAGCCCAAGAATTTGAGATTCTGTGAGCTATGGTGCCACAGCACTCTACCAAGCATGACAAAGTGAGACTCCATCTTAAATTTAAAAAAAAAGTAAAAATTGATATCCAGTATCCTATAAATTTAAAATTTTAGGGAGACTTTTTTTTTTGAGACAGAGTCTCACTTTATTGCCCTTGGCAGAGTGCCGTGGCATCACAGCTCACAGCAACCTCCAACTCCTGGGCTCAGATGATTCTCCCACCTCAGCCTTCCAAGTAGCTGGGAGTACAGGTGCCCACCAGAATGCCCAGCTGTTTTTTGTTGCAGTTTGGCCAGGGCCAGGTTCAAACCCACCACCCTCAGCATATGGGTCTGGCACCCTACTCAATGAGCCACAAGTGCCACCCAACATTTTAGAGAGACTTTTATCAAATGTCTATATTTTTAAATTAAATCCTAGCTGTATACATTAATGCAATCATGGGGCACAATGTTCTGGTTTTATATACCATTTGAAATATTTTCATCCAACTGGTTAACATAGCCTTCACCGCATTTTCTTAGTTATCGTGTTAAGACATTTATATTCTACATTTAGTAAATTTCACATATACCCTTGTAAGATGCACCGTAGATGTAGTCTCACCAATTACCCTTCCTCCACCCGTCTTCTCCCCTCCCCTCCCCTACCTCTCCCCTTTCCCCTTCTTCTTGAGCTACAGTTGGGAAGCCATATATGAAAGCTATAAATTGGTTTCATAGTAAGGCTGAGTACATTGGATACTTTTTCTTCCATTCTTGAGATACTTTGCTAAGAAGAATATGTTCCAGCTCCATTCATATAAACATGAAAGAGGTAAAGTCTTCAACTTTTTAAAAGGCTGCATAATATTCCATGGTGTACATATGCCACAATTTATTGATCCATTCGTAGGTTGATGGGCACTTGGGCTTCTGCTATGACTTAGCAATTATGAATTGGGCTGCAGTAAACATTCTGGTACAGATATCTTTGTTATAAAGTGATTTTTGGTCTTCTGGATATATGCATAGTAGAGGAATTGAAGGATTGAATGGCAAGTCTATTTTTAGATCCCTAAGTGTTCTCTAAACATCTTTCCAAAAGGAATGTATTAGTTTGCATTCCCACCAGCAGTGCAGAAGTGTTCCTTTTTCGCTACATCCACGCCAACATCTCTGGTTTTGGGATTTTGTGATGTGGGCTAATCTTACTGGACTTAGATGATATCTCAAGTGGTTTTGATTTGCACTTCTCTGATGATTAAGGATGATGAGCATTTTTTCATGTGTCTGTAGGCCGTGCACCTGTCTTCTTCAGAGAAGTTACTCTTTAAGTTCATTGCCCACACTGAGATGGGGTCACTTGTTCTTTTTTTGCTATTGGTTTATTCAGGTTTTAGATTTCTTCCTGGTTCAATTTTGGTGGGTCATATGTGTCTAGGAATTTATCCATTTCTTCTAGGTTTTCCAATTTGTTGGCATATAATAGCTCAGGATATTCTCTAAAATCTTGTGGATTTCTGCAGTATCTGATGTAATGTATCCTTTTTCATCTTTGATTTTATTTCTTTATGGCAAATAAGTCTCAGGTCTTGGCCATAAAGAGCCAATCTCTTTTCAGGTTATTTTCTAGATCTTATAATCCTGCTTTCTTTCTTTTTTTCTGATTGCATATTGTTGAATAGCCTTTGTTTTAGCTCACTAATTCTTTCTTCTTCTTGGTCAATTCTGCTGTTGAGAGATGCTGATGTAACTTTGTCAATTGAATTTTTTAGTTCCAGAGTTTCTACTTTTTTATTACTATTTCACTCTCTTTGCTAAATTTCTCTGATAGGCTTATGAATTTCATTTTTGTTTTGTCTTGAATTTCAAAGAGCTTCCTCAGAATAAGAATTTTGAATTCTTTGAAAGGTTGCCTGTCTCCTCCTGCATTGGTCACTCATACCTATTTAGTTCATTTGATGAGTTCACATTTTGCTGCATGTTCTTAATGCTTATAATGCAGTAATTCTTGCAGATTCCTGGTGTTACCACTTTAGTGGACTAGTCTAAGATATGAAAGAATCCCCTAGATTTCAATTTAAAGTCCCTCACTCTCTATGCTGGGCTACTGGAGTTGGAGGAGGAGTGAAAGAGGACTCCTTCATGGCCACCAGCAACAGTTCACACCTGAAGCCAATCCAGTCAAACCCAAAACCCATGATGACTGTTGCCTGGCTACCTCTGATTCTTTTCTTCTTTTTTCCTTCTCCTTCTCCTCCTCCTCCTCCTCCTTCTTCTTCTTTCTTCTTCTTCTTTTCTGAAGCCCGAGTGCTTGTTTGTCACAAGGTAGTGAATTCTGCCAGGACTGGGTCCTTCCCTTCTCATCAGCACATTTCCTCTGACTCAAGAAGGTCTAGATAGACCTTTTAAGAACTAAGACCTGGATGCAAGAGCTTCAGGGGTTTTCTTGGTACTTTAGTTCACCATGGCTGAGCTGGTACCCAAGTTACAAAACAGAGCCCTCTGACCTCTTCCCTTTCCTTTCCCCAAGTGGGAGAAAGTTCCCTAAGCTGTATTGCCTGTGTTTAGGGTGAGAGGTGACAGAGGCACTGGTTTGGCTGCCACTGCAGGAGTCTTATTGGGCCATCACATCCAAAATTCACTGGCTTCAAGTCAGCGCAGCAACAGAAGTTGCCCAAGGACTACTGCAGCCTTTGTGGCCTGAATGCCTTAGAAATTATTCCAGCACTCAGGCTGCTTTTTGTCAGCTGTTTGTGGGGCTAGCTACAACTCATGCTTTGGTGTGCAGGATTTCTGTCTGGCTGGGCTAGTCTAAATGTTCCCTCCTTTGTCACCAGCAGAATCCTGCCCTGTGCTTTAGTCTGCTGTGCCAGGATGGCCCTGGGTTTCAATGCAATGTCTCATAATCACATCACTCTCCCTCCCCCCAGGCACAGGACTCTCTTCCCAGTAGGTGTTCTGGGGCAACAGTGCCAGGGGATGGTGAAGGAATGGTGTATGCATTGCAAAATTGTGCTTTCTAACCTCTTCTGTGCATCTTTCCTTGATATAATTGTAAATCCATATAATATGATCACTCATAAAAGATTTGGTTAACCTGAAAATGCTGGATTGCATAGATAGTTCTTGAATTTGGTCTTCGTGTGGAGGGACAGTCACTGGAGATTTCTGATGGCCATCTTGCTCTACCCACTCTCCCCTGCTGTGTTTTAGAAATCCCTCTCCCACCTTCCTTCAAATTCCCACTAATCTACTCTATTATTTAAGTAGATTGAGTATGTTTCTTTTACTTAAATGCTGAGAGTCTCAGCTAAACAGAAAGGACAAAAACTGATTAATAATTATATACTTGATATGCCTGACAACATAAGAGAAGATTAAATATTTACTAAATAAGTTATAAAATAGAACATTTGTAATTGATTAAAATTGCAGGGAGGAAATAATTTGCCATTTCAGTCATGCTTTTTACAACAATAAAAATATGAAGAATGATTAACTTCAATTCAAATCTTACTCAGTAATAAATTATAGCAAGGTTTAAAAGATAAACATTTGAAAAACAATGTATTAGTTCTGCTTTAATAAAACAACTCTAAAATCTTTGGTCCCTACATATGAATTTTAGTTGTTAGCACATGACATTGTTACATTAGTTTAATTTGTAACAAATAAATATTCCCTCAAATTTCTGAGGAAGAATATAAATTCTATTAAATGAAATGAGGGTAAAACTATGACTTTTTCATTCCTCTTGGAAAAGGGAAGAGTACATTTCTATACAGAACACTGTCATCTTTGTAAAAATTCTATACACTGGATTTTAGCTTAAGAAGTTGAGAGAGCTCAGGAAGTTTCATCTCAGAATACGACTCCTTGGTATAAAGAGTATTTTGAATTAAAGGCCCTTAGAGATCATCGGGCCTTACTAGGTGCTTTATCTATATGCAACCAGTTGGACCTATCAAAAAAACAAGTAACTTCCCTTCCCTTCCCTGTTATCTCAATATATTGAAGGTAAGAAAATCAAGAAAGTAACCAAATCACTTTAAAAATAATACCCGTCTCTCAGGTTAATTTAATTTGCAAAGAGAATCATTTACAATCTAATCTGTTTTTCCCATCCATTCATCCTCCCTAGCAACTATTTATTGCCCCTAAACAGACCTACCTATATTCCTTATCATCCTCCACAAAAGGTAGGTATACAAATATCTGGGTCCCCTTGCATATTAGTTAATCACTCTCTGATTCTCCCCATCTGCACAGTAAATAAACCTCTTCCTCTTGTTAATCTGCCTTAATTGTGAGTTGATCTTTCAGAAAACTTTCTGGGAGAAAGGGAAAGTTTCCCCTCACCCCCACAACGTTAGTTTCAAGATATCATATTTCCAAGTTTATTTTCATTAGAGGGTCAATATATTGTTATGCAAAAAACAAGAGATGTCGTCTCTTTACAAAAGTCAACATATTATTTGTAAATACTTTAATGTTTTATTATTTATCATAAGTACAAAACACCAGTATAAGTACCATGAGGGAATACAGAAAAATAATTTTGCTGCTACTAACTTCAAAAAGGCATAAAATTAAGTGTTACTTCAATTAAATAAAGTTCTTATTGAAAAACAAAGGAAGAGAAGATGTTTGGCAGTTCAGCCTTGGAGAATGAAAAAGATTATATTTAGGCAAAAGTTGCTAGTTAACCAAAGTTCTCATACAATTTGGGCATAATTGGTTTTGTTAAGTTTCATCATTTGTTTCTGAAAATGTAATTTTAAGTTGATCAGTGGCAGAGTTTGGAGGAAAACAGAAATGGATCTTAAATCCATAATAATTGGCAACATTGAGGAGAAAAACAAGCAAACAAAACAGATAAAACTGAATCGAACTGAGTAAAACTAGACCTAAGTAAAATTGGAAACAACAAATTTCAAACTTTACATTTTTGCCAAATCATATTGCTCCTCCTACTCTATCATTCCCGGTGTACATTGAACAGCCAATTAGTCTTCGAGGAAACATGGGGAGAGAATAATGTATCAGGAGTTCTCTAGATCAGCCGCAGGTCTGAGCAGAGCCAAGTCTGTGGAGGATGAAGCCCACCTCTTGTGTGGTAACTTCTGAGTAGACTTCACAACATCTTTGGGGAGGCCTGATAGACTACGCTGAATCATCCAAAAGCATGATATAAAATTGAGATTTTTCTGTATGAAGTGCCCAGAAATTTAAGGGTCTGAAACATTATCAGTCCTGGCTGGTTATTAACAAGCTCTCATGCTTTTCACAGTTACATTTCAATCCCTGTGGAATACAACAAGAAGAAAGTCTTATTTTGATTATATTGGTTCTAATATTCTCTAACACTTGTTATTAATTAATTAATTTATTTATTGAGACAGTGTGAGACCCTGTTTCTTCTATTACTCTTTTTAAAAAGAGGATATGAAGCTCTGAACTGATATAAGCAGGCAAGAATATTTAAATAGTATTTATTAGTATTCTGTTTTCATTATATTCCTGAGAGGTGATTTGGGTTTCCTACTTATGATCTAATGTATAAGTGAATTCCTAAGAATTCATGCATTAATTTTAATGGTAGTTAATTAAGAAAAAAAATAAGAAAATTAATAGACAATAGATATAGCAAAATCACAAAACTGTTAACACCAATTAGCAAAGAGTTGACACATTGGTCTGAGCTGAGGATGAGTATCAGAGATGTGTACCAATTTAACAGGATTTGGTCAGCCAGGGGCCTCAGCAAGATTTGACTGGGTAGAGTCTTTCTCTCCATATACCTTCAACTCGGCTTCTAAAATGTTCTGTCGAAGCTGATGTTAAGCAATCATATAAATGATAGATGGTTTCAGGAAAGCAAAACCAGCTGTTACTGTTAATCTTGTGACTATGAAAGCAGAAGGAGAGATGTTTGCTTTCTCTTTTATTTCTGTTAATGTCATAATGACTCCTGGGGCCTGTTCTTCTGTTTGTTTTGACCTCTAGGTCAGTTGCATCTTTTCTGTGAAGTTGCTCAAGCTGGTTATTTTTCTGCTATTGGTAAGAAAGGAAGGGGCAGATCTAACTTAGATGGGCAGTTTTTGTATCAACCAGGATCTCTGGGTTTGTTTGGCTGTGTTTGATCAGTAACGATGGGGTCACAAAGTCTCTAATTTTTTTAAATAATTTATTAATAAATATACATTTAAAAATTAAATAATTTTAATATTAAATAGAAGTTAATTCCCATTATATGTCCAGACATAAAACATATATTCCAATATTAAAGACATTAACTGTAGGATAATGACACATTTTATAACAAATGATTATTCGGTTATGAATTTTTGATTAAGTATAATTGTTTAATGAAAAGGTATACCCACCCATTAAAGATTTTGGTAACAAACTCATAATTGTGTATGTTATACTTAAATTATTAGATAAAATTAAATAAAACTCAAATAATCAGATCAGGAAAGTAGAATCATTACAGTAGTTAAATAGTTTGGAAGCTCATTATATTGGTTCATAAAATTTGAACAATATTTGACAAATCTGTCAATTTCATTTGACAATTTTGGAATTCTGTTTTTCATATGATCTTAACAAATGTGTAGATTTTGAACTATTTATTAATGAGGCAGAGTTTGAACTCATTGTTTTTATTAATATGTAACCTAAGTAATAATCTGATTAAAATAAGCATGTATTAGAAGCCAAATAGCTATTAGTCATTCTATTTTCTTTTCTGAGATTTTACAATTTCTTAATCTAAATACTCTGAACCATCTTTTCCTTTGGAGTACGTTTATGCTAAATCTGGTCAATAACCAATATTTCTTTTAATAAATTGCTCTTGCTAATTTCAGTCCATTTGTTCCTAACTTGTTTTTGCATAAATTCAATTATTTTGAAGCGATGCTAGAGAGTTTTTTTGTGTATTTCCTTGGAATGCTTAATATTCTTTGCTTTAGCTCATGAATGTCATAAACACTTCATTTTTGGCTATTCTTTTCCCTCTGAGTTCACAATGTCCCTTTTTCATATTGTGAAAAAGTGAACGACAGGTTACCAGCCTTATGCTAGAAATTTTAGTAAGGTTGTCAGTTTACTTTCACAAGTCTTGGGTCTTGATTTTAGACAGCCCGTGCCTTATAGTCTTCGAAATTGGTCTGCTTCTTTTGAAAGGTCTTCAGATGTTGAACACACAAAATCAGTAGAGAAAAATCAATTTGACTTTCTTTTGCAGTGTGCTGCCTTCTGCTGGTAACTCCACTAAAAGCAAGTGAATATCATATTTGAAAGTAAATATCAAATGCTGAAAGAAATTGGAGAAATGTTTCTCACATGTGTTCACTTGTGAACTGTCAAAAATACCTTTGAGACCTACAAAGATTCTTTGACTAGATATTGAAAAATTCTTTCTTAAAAATTCAAACCCTCTATAACCATTTTATAACAAATTCAAGTTTTGGCTTCATTGATGTGCCCGGTTATAAGGCACAATGTTCATACGCATTTAAATCTCCACAATTATGTAAATAAAATGAGGTCAACCCTTTATATCCACATGTCCTATATTTGTGGAATCAACCAATTGCAAATTAAAAATATTTGATAAACTTATATGTGTATGGAACAATGTACAAACTGTTTGTTATTATTTCCTGACCTAAACAATGGAGCATAACAAATATTTACACAGAATTTAGTTAGATTTGATATATAAATAATCTAGAAATTATTAAAGTACAGTGATGTGCTGCATAATTATATTTCAGTCAACAATGAATCACATACAAAATGAACCCAGAAAATGATGATAGACTTAAAAAATTTCTATGGCTAAAGGCATTACCTTTCTGTGTTTAAAGATATTCAAGTACAGCACTTGGGAGGCCGAGGCAGGGACATTGCCTGAGCTCACAGTATGAGCCAGAGCAAGACCCTGTCTTTAAAAAATAGCTGGGCATTGTGGCAGGCAGCTGTGGTCCCAGCTACTTGGGAGGCTGAGGCAAGAGAATCACTTGAGCCCACAAGTTTGAGGATGCTGTGAGCTAAGACACCACGACACTCTACCAAGGGTGACCAAGTGAGACTCTATCTCAAAAAAAAAAAAAAGTTCAAGTACACAAATGATCACCATTTTCTTACAATTATCTACAGCATTCGGTACAGTAATATGCTGTGCAAGTTTGTGTTCAAAGAGCAATAGACTATACCACACAGCCTAGGTGTGTGGTAGGTTATACCATGTAGGTTTCTGGAAGTACACTTTATAACATTCACACAATAGCAACATCACCTAACAATTCATTTATCTGAATGTATCCCTGTGGTTAAGTGGCACATAACTGTGTAGTGAAGGAGTGTGCAAAGTTACATGCAAATATTATGGCATTTTATAAAAAGAACTTGAGCATCTGTGGATTTTGGCATCTGAAGGAGGTCCTAGAACCAATACCCTACAAATCACAAATACCAAGGCACAACTGTACTTAAAAATTTGCCTGGAGGGACTTGAAGACAAAGGAATTGATCTAGAGATCTCAGTTCAAAAAAATACTAATGAGCTCATATACTACCATTTCATAAGTGAGAAAATTAAGTCCAAAGAGGTGTGAGTGGCCTGTATAGGAACACTAGAGTTATAGGCAGAAGTCTTGGTAGAAAAATAATGTGTTTGTTTCTGTGTTGTGAAATATATGTGCTTGTATGTGCATGTAACATGATGGTTACCACATGGTTTTCTTTTGCTTTTGATCTTGAAACAAGTTACTGGACTTTATTTATAAAGGCTGTGGTTATACTGAATCTTTGAACACTACTTGGGAAAATGGCTTTGGAATTAATCATTATGTTTGTGTTTATTCTTTTTTTTTCTTTACTTATTTAACAATCCACTCACCTATTCAAACATGGAAGGCTAAAAACCTTTTTCATTGCCAAAAACAAAAAACAACAACAACAACAACATATCACCTAATTCATGGATGAATTGTGCATAATGTAGAAGATAAAAATGAAACATATGGAATAAGTAATAAAAAACAAACTCAAGTATGCTACTGATTAATAAAATTATAATTTAGAGATTTTAGGAACTTAAATTATGTCAATAATATTTACCTATTCATCATTAAAGTGTACCAAGAGAAAGTTATTTATAGACACCTTTTATAACCTACAAATGTTGACATTTAAATTTTAGGCAAATCAAGGAATGACTGGCAATGGAGTCCCAATCTGGCTTGCAGTATCTGCGTATGAGCAACTTCTAATTATAATCAGTTACCATAGCTATTTAATGTGCTGCCTCCTCTCTCAGGTAATAATTGTACAATGTATTTTTTGAAGAAGTGATAACTTCTAAAATCTGTTCATGGGATGTTAAATGATGCACACTCACACACAGCCCTCAGGTAGGTTGTTTCAGGTAGTATTTTTGACAATTGCTTCAGCGTTTTAATTCCAATAGAGTTCATAAAAAATTTTTTAAATGTTGGAAATTCTTGAAAGATATATACTACATACAGATATTCTATATGCAGAATTTATATAGTAATTTCCTTCTTAAAAGGAACTTTACTTATTAAAAGAAATAACAATTTATTTAAAAATGTTCATTTTGAGGTATTTGTTTTTAATTTTAAATACTTTTGTTTTCTCAAATAGTGAGCTTAGACATTGTTCTAAAAGAAACATTGATTAAAAGAAATATTAAAACTTTAATTTATTAGATATCATATAACTTTTATCACCTTGGCTTATGATGGGTGACAGTTTTCGGAAAACCACAAGGAGGCAGACTAAGAACAGATGAAAGAAAATAACCTTCAATCTGTAGTCACTTTTAACTGGTTAAAAGTTGCATTCAAACTGAATGGATCTGGTTTTATTTACTTTCTTTCTACTGATTTCATCTTGTTTTCTTCTGACTATGAAAGCAATTTCACTGTTAGTTTGCACAGTATTGAAAAACCTAGCACTAAAAGTCTACAGTTATTTGTTCCCTTTTTCTGTCTGATTTTCTTCAAAGAGATTGATAGAAGAATAACTGTGTTGAAGTCATATATTGTGCTGAAGGAGTAAATTGCCGTCATTTTCAATCCATTACTTTTCTTTTTTTTTTTTTTTGTAGAGACAGAGTCTCACTTTATCGCCCTGGGTAGAGTGCCGTGGCGTCACACTGCTCACAGCAACCTCCAGCTCTTGGGCTTAAGCGATTCTCTTGCCTCAGCCTCCCGAGTACCTGGGACTACAGGCGCCCGCCACAGCGCCCGGCTATTTTTTTGTTTTGCAGTTCGGCCGAGGCCGGGCTTGAACCCGCCACCTTTGGTATATGGGGCCGGCGCCCTACTCGCTGAGCCA
>CAUYON010085864.1:0-32407 GCA_963573935.1 Arctocebus calabarensis | reverse complement strand
TTGAGTTCTTTGAGCTTTCTCCGTACTTCCTTCCAAAAAGGCTGTATTAGTTTGCAGTCCCACCAGCAGTGTAGAAATTTTCCTTTCTCCCCACATCTGCACCAGCATCTGTAATTTTGAGATTTTGTGATATAGGCCATTCTCACTGGAGTTAGATGGTATCTCAGGGTGGTTTTAATTTGCATTTCTCTAAAACTTAGGGATAATGAGCATTTTTTCAAGTGTTTACTGGCCATTCGTCTGTCATCTTTAGAGAAGATTCTATATTTATCTCTCTTCCCCATTGATGTATGGGATTGTTGGTTTTTGCCTTGTAGATTAATTGAAGTTTTGTATAGATCCTGGTAATTAAACTTTTGTCAGATTCAAAATGCACAAATATCCTTTCCCACTGGGTAGGTTGTCTATTTGCTTTGGTTGTTGTCTCCTTGGCTGTACAGAAACTTTTCAGTTTAATTAAGTCCCATTTGTTTATTGTTGCAGTTGTTGCTATTGGCATGGCAGTCTTCCTCATATAGTCATATACATAAGAATGTATATGTAAAAAAAAAAGAATTGCAATTTTTTGCCCTTTTATTTTCCATCTATGTTATTTTCTCTCTTTAGATAATATGGGCCCACAGAAATAACTGCTCTGTATCTAAAACCTGGCAGCCTATTGCACTTGGTCCTGCTGTCATGGCAGAGACCCCTTACTTTTAGACAGAGACTGTTGATAGCTATTCTCTCTGCAGGATTCAGAAATATTATGAAAATAACTTAGGGGCTGCATTTCTAGGGTGCTTTGGAGCTCATTTGCTGTAGTACTAACTTGTTTTTTGTTTTTTGGTTTTTTGCTTCTAGGTTTGAATATCAAGTCATCAGGGTCTGGCTGTGTAAAAGTTGAAAACATTGAATGTGATGATTGCAAAATTGAAACCGAGCAGGGCACCAGCATCTTGCAATCGGTTAAGGTATAAGCATTTTTCTAATTTTATTTCAACATTTTTTTAAACCCTTAACCTATGAACTGTAGTAGCAAACAAAAGAGATTATTCTATTTTTTAGAATATTATCATTATTTGTGTCTCAGTAATTCTTTGCAAAAATTTTGCCTTGAAATCAGTTCTGGTTTGAAATTACAGAGGTTGTAGCAAGTTTGAAGGTTTCATGTTATATTTCTTAGATTTCATTTCAAAATGTATAGTGAAACTAATAGCATATTCATGGTAATTTGAGATCTTATTAAAGAAATTTTAGTTTTTAGTAAGGGTTCTCTTCCACTTATTAAAGAAATAAGAAAAGTCTTTATGTAGTATAACTGTGCTTGAAATATTTAGGTTTAACCTTAATTAGATTTTTAATGTACCAACAGGCCATTACTTAAAGACTAAATAAAGCTATTTGTGCAAAACAACAAATGGCTCATCTTGTTTTGTAATTAGTGTTTTTATATCTAACTTTCTTAAAATAACATTGATCTCAGCTATAAATGATTTGAAATATGTCTTTAATGGTTGTAACTTAGTGTTACTCCTAGCACTTTCGGCATTTGCCTAGTCAAAACACAATACGTTTATGAATTCTGATAGCGTGTGATTTTGTTAAAGTGAAGTCTGTCATCTTTGCATTTTCATTTGTAGATTTATAACACTAAGTTAGAATGATTAATTTGATGCATTTTTAATTCTCATATCATGGGTTTTTTCATCCATTTTTCTTTGCATGCCTACCTTCCGCATTTGTCCACACATGAATCATTTCAAACAAATTTAGTTGCAAAAACATCATAAAAGATTAATATTGTTACATATCCTTTTAGCAAAATGGATTGATTCAGGTTCCTGTTGTGAAAGATAGTATTTAGAGTATTGTCTGCCGAAGACTTAGAGTTTGAAATTTCCAATTTCACAATCAAAATTAGAATCTTGTGTACCACTCTGTCTCTTTGCATTTATATTTTGACTCACCTGATAATTCTGAAAGCTCTTTCTCTGTCAGTTTTCTCTTTTTTGCCATTATGGACATAAGATAAAAAATGATTTTTCAACTTTGGCACTTTTGATATTTTGAGCTAGGTAATTCATTGTTGGAGGGGGTTGTCCCATGCAGTATAGGATGTTAGCACCATCTCCAGCCTCTACCTTCCAGATGACACTGGCATGTTCCTCACTTAGGACAAGAAAATACGTCTCCAAACATTTCCAAATGTTTTGCTGGGTACAAAATCACCTCCAGTTGAGAACCACAATACTAGGCAAGTTCATCATTCTTCCATTTTCTTATTATTTTAGTCTTTTTTTTTTTTTTAGCATAGTTGGGAATACTTGACAAATAATGATTAAATAACTCTTATGATGATGAAATAGCAAAATTTTACAAGACATATAAAAATAAGAACACTATTATTCTACAATGTACTTTAGATTGATAGGAGTCCAGTGGACTAATAGAGTATTTTCAAGTTGGAGTAAGTATTGTTAAATTTTTTAAAAGTCAGTAGGTTTTTCTATTCACTCTCTGAATTCTAAGAGAAAAAAGTAATGAAATATCTATCTTTACAAATAAAATAGCTCAAAAAAATAAACCTGAATAACAAAATTGGGTCAGTGGATTGGAATGATATACGAAGGGTTGAGAGAATTATTCTTGAGATTTTAGATGTAAAGTCACTAATGAGAACACTTTGGTATAATAGCTGGTTTAAGTAATATATATGGTGCAATATCATTACCTTGAGTTAGTGATCACCTGTTGATATAAGTTTCTCTTTCACGTATTTTCAGGACTTGAAATATTGTGGATCTATGTAATAAAATTTTATAGCAATAATAACTACTGTTAATGAATCATTATGATGAACCAGGAATCTTAGCTAAATCTCATCCTTGAATTATCTCCATTTTATCAAGTAACATGTAAGAGGCTAGGAGGCACCAATACGTTGAGGAACTCACTTGAGTTCACACAGCTAAAATAATTGAGCTGGGATTTGATCTTGAGTCTCCTGCTTTCCAAGCTCATGCTCTTTTCACCTTTTTTATTGTTCAAACACAATGTATGGCAATACCTCATTCAGTATCCAGAGAGAGTAAGATAAATAAGTTTTTTAGGCAACAAACCCTTAACTAATTGAATGCCACATATTTGCATTTTTTAAAATGCAGTATAATTTTCTTTTCTAAATAATTTCTGATTTATTTAAATATTTACTTTAACTATTTGGTTTTATATTTTAAAAAGTTTTTCTAATCCACTTCACATTTTAGGAGAATTAGATAGCTTTAAATTATAACAGTAGCTCTTAATGTTTTTGAACCTTAGACTGCTTGGAAAATCTGATTGTTGTCTCCTTAAAAAAAAAAAAGTGCATATGTATATGAAATTTTGCTTACAATTTTGTAAAGTTTCACAGACTTTCTGGAAATGCATATAAGCTTGGTTACGAATGCTTAATTTAAAACAACAGATGCTTTAGGGATAGTTTTTCTAAAGTTCATCAATTATTTGGTTGATAAAAACTTCATTAAATATAATTTGACTTCAGGCTTATGTGTCTGTGAGCATGAAATAGTTAACTATGCTATAATACAGTTGGGGGGAGGTGTTGAGACAGAGTCTCACTCTATCACTGCATCTAGAGTGCAGTGGCATCATCATAGCTCACTGCAACCTCTTGGGCTCAAGAGATCCTCCTGCCTCAGCCTCCTGAGTAGCTTGGTCTGCAGGCATGAACTACTACACCTGACTAATTTTTCTATTTTTTGTAAATATGAAGTCTTGCTGTTGCTCAGGCTGGTCTTGAACTCTTGACTCCAAGTGATCCTCCTGCCTCCACCTCCCAAATTGCTGGGATTATAGGCATGAGCCACTGCACCTGGCCTGTAATATAGACTTTATAAGAATGATTCGTTTTTCTCTTTTCACTAAATTTTTTGAAATTTATTCCTGGGCTATTTTACGTAAGCTTGTACTGTATTTTCTCTAAGTAAAGGAACCAGAAACTGTATGGTTATTTTGAGTTTTTGTTTCCTACCTTTTAGACATTTCTCTCCAGTTGCTAGTCATGATACTTGTGAGTTTGCTTTTGTTATTTTTCATCTTCTGTAGCTTCTGCTATTTACTTCTCCTTTACCTCCTGTGATTATAGCAGAACTGAAGATATATGTAAAGGTTAAGGGAAAACAAACTACTCCAAAAAAATTGGTGAAACATCTAATGGTTCACATACAATTATAATGTATTTCTTACCGTGTTCAAGTGTATAGGGTGTCCTAGAAATTCTAGGTTCTTTCACCCTAGTAAAGTTATTTTAACCTTCTGAATCTTGGATCTCTTCCTTTGTAAAATGGAAAAAATGTAATATCCATCTCTCTGAGCTGTTGCGAAGATTAAATGATAGTTAATGTAAAATAGGTAACATTGCATCTGGTGCAGAGAAAATGCCAAGTAAATGATAACTATTACTGTTATGTCAGTAATGGTGAGTGTTAATAATAATGAATAGTAACTGAGCCTTTTTGTCATCCTCATCATTGTTAATATTTAGTTAGCTGGTTATGGTGATTTTTGATTTCTAAGCCCTTCTTCAATGAGGCTACTGGAAGACCAAAGTATCTCCTCTTTTTCCCTTTGAGTCCTGGTGCCTTATTTAATCCTTTTAATAGTTACTTTTTCCTAGTTGATGTCTATTCCAGACAGTGACTTTCTATTTTCTTCTTTTGCTGCATTATTACTATTAATAAAGAAATGTTGAAATGTTTCATTAGTATAGGTCAAACTTACTCTTTTTTTCTCTACACGTGTATTTATCTTTCAGAGTCAAAAGTTACATGTTCAGACAAAAGGAGGCAACGTGATCTGTCTGGGAACAATTTATGGAAATATAGATATTCATGCACCATATCAAAGTGTAAGATTAAAAGTTTTATTTTATTTACTAATTACAGTTTTGCTTCCATTTGGCTCATAGAGTGGAGAGGTTCTACAAAGCTTGTGGTATAACATTCCCTTTTTAATACATTGTAGTTCATTTATAAGTTCAAATATGAAATTGAAGTGATTAAATATTATACAATTTAAGTTTTAGTTTATAGTTTAATACTTTTGATAGTTAATTTAGTTCCTAATCTGGAATCAATAAATACCTAAATGCTTACTGTTTAATTTTTGTTCTAAAGAGATTTTTGTTTTTATGATCATAGATTAAAATAGGTTATTAAGTAATATCACCAGTATCTAGATTGGATTTTTCTTCTGGGTTAGGTTTATTTGAGTATTTTCTAAGTCTTGTTACTTGGCTCCTAGGCAAGTTTCAAAACCACTTTCTTCAATTTTTCCCACAAGGTGGCACCATTAGATAATTTACTACTCTCCAAAAGCTCTTTTTTGGGGGGTTGCGGGGGGGGGGGGTCAGGATTTTTAGTAGATACCTGGGATGGGAAGAGAGTTTGTATTTTTTAAGCAACTTCTTTTGTTGCTTTCTATGATTTAACATAGTATTAAGAATAAGGGTATAATTTTGGAAGTCAAAAGGCAAGAGGATCACTCAAACCCCGGAGTTTGAGGTTGCTGTGAGCTATGATGATGCCATAGCACTCTACCCAGGGTAGCAGAGGATATTATGTATTTACATTCAAATATAAGCATGAAAGAACTTAAATCATCTCTCAATTTTTTGCTGTTTTGAATGTTTTCAAACATTCCTTTCATTAGTTATTTATTTGCTCCAACTTTTATGGTTTATTAAATGTTCATTTATTCCCACTTTCTATTATACTAGTTTATTTCTTGCTTGATTGAGTTTTGTGAAGTACTAAAGAATCAGTCTAGATATGTTTTCTATTTTTTATTACAGATACTGCTAATTTTTAATGTGTATTTCTAAATTTTGGATTATGAAAAATATTAACTACTTATAGAATCAATTAACCTTTAATATTAATATATAACTTTCATAGGAATGTGCTTTGAATATTTGAGAGGCAGCCCAGTGAATTTCTTTACAGCACAGAATTTGAAAACCAAACCACCTGTGTTTGAATCCTGGCTTAGCAACTACTAAACTCTATAAATTCAGACAAGTTACTTAACCTCTATGTGTCCTTTTTTATGGAAAATGGGATAATAGTAATGGACCTAACTCAGAGGGCTCTTACGAAGATTAAATGAGATAATATAGGTAAAATACATAAAACGTTGTCTGGCACACTACTAGCTTTAATATAACATTTATTGTGGTGATGATGATGATAAAGGTAAAGGAATCACAGGAGAGAGTACTTTCCAGAAGGAAAAGTAATTTTTATTTGCTTAATAGCCTCACTATTTTTCTTATTCAGAAACAGAATGGTAATATTTGTCTTGTCTACTCAACAAGATTATGAGACTCAATTTGTTATTTACATAGATGTTTTAAAATTCTATCATTAACTTCAGTATCTTAAATTTAGTTTTATAACTTAAGGTATAGAAACTCATTTCACACCTGACTTTCTGGTGAACTAGTGACAATGTTTTCAGCTTTCTTCTCCTAGTGTGGGCTACAAAGCCACAGGACTTCCTTAGACTTGGCTTTCATTATTTTTAAGAAGTATAAATAATATAAATATTTATAATAACAAAATTTGTGGAAATTTTTCCTTTTATGAATAGAAAGGAAAGTCAATTTATAGCAGAGCTTCTGCCAGGAAAGTATTGATTTTGGGAACTTTTTGTTCCTTAAGTAGTTACTTCTAGTAATAAGCAAGCTATGTGGTTTCATCTAGAGAGTTTATTTATGAAGCGTTTTTTCATTAGAATTGATGACTATAAATCATAGCCTCAATATTTTCCGGTAAACTGTGGTATCCTAAGTTTGTGTTAGTTAGAATCTGATACAGTGCATTATGTGTGGGTACTAGTGAATTTTTAATTTCTTTGAAATTAATTTAATGGAATGATTGGCTTAATGTAACCATATTGTGTCTGGGGGAAGGATTTTGTGTTTTCACTCACTTTCATTTGCTTTGGTGGAGCAAGGGAGGATATTTTTCTAGCTTCCTAAAGAGCAAAATATTTAGGGTTTAACGAACCAAGTAAATTCATAGCATTTTCCAGATACTCTTAAGGAGTATTATGATGGCTTTAGGTGGTTATGGGAAGAGTGATCAGAAGTTCCCCCTTGCCAATTTAAATAAGTTTGAAATATTCTTTAAATATTTATCTTCTGGTGTTTCCTAAAATAGCCTTACTATCTATATAATGTTGGAGTATTCTTACTTTGTTGCCTGCTTTATGGAAATACTCAGAGAATTTGAAACCATAAGCAGAAAGCAACTTTTCTCAAATAACTTTGAGGATAATTTTTTTTAGGAATTTTATATCTTTATTATAAAGCTGAGGAAGGCAAAACATTTGTACTTTCACAAATATGAATATAGTTAAAATATCTTTCTTTGACAGATTTGTTGAAACTAGATTCAAAGGAAAAATTCCCATTGATTTATAACTAAAACAAAACTTCAGTAGCTAAGAAGCAAACAGGTATATATTATATACTTCATAATTAAATCCATTAAAAAATAGCATTATATACTTCAAATCCAGAAGGGAAAGTAATTTTAATTTGCTTCCCATAAGAACATTTAGGTACTTTGCTTTCTCTTTTATACATTTGTCTTCTCATATTTTAGTATTCTTGAAACTCAGTTCTTAATAGACAACATCTTGAACTCAACAATTTTTAAAGGACACATTTGGAGTGGAGGATACTGATGCCAGTGGTTGAAAAACAGTGATGCTGTTTCTTTAAACACCCCAGTGCACTATTTGAGATTTGAAGTTTTTTCTGGACAAAATTATGGCAAGCCTTCCTGGTGATTACTTTATGTCAACAATTTTATGCTTGTAAAAATTTGTTTAAAACACTATAAAGATGATTGGAATCCTTAACTAGGTATCTTCATTTTACATTGTGAACAATATGTGATACCTATTATCTATTATACATTGTCCATGGTGAGCAATATTTGATACCTGTTATTTATTATATACCTAAATAGATATGGAATTTTGATAGGGAAAATTAAGGATAAATATAAAATTCCTTCCATTTATTCAATGGAAAGCTACTGTCTTATTAAATGTAAAGTGGAACGCTTCTAGAAATAATAGTATATTCACTATACACAAGGAGAAATATGACAGCTCAACACAAATAAAATATGTGCTAAAATTCACCCCTCCTCTCCGTTCATGATATAAATAGCATTAATAATACAACAAATTTGAAATAGAAGAGATCATCCTTAATCTGATCAGGAGTATCTAAAAGATACTTATAACAAACATCATGCTCTATGAAATGTTTAAAACACTATAAAGTGTTTCCTTCTGAGAACAAGAGTAAGATAAGGATGCTTGCTATCTCATCACTTCCAACAGCTATCTTTCACCATTGAACTGGAGGCCTGAGCCAGATGGTTGAAGCAAGAAAAAGCCAGAAAAAAAAAGTATTACTATAAGGATGGGAAGGGAGGAAATGAAACTATCACTGTGTACAATATTTATGTATGTAGAGTTTTTTTTAAATGTGAGGATGTTGGATTAAGATCAAATATGAAATTCAATTAAGATAAAATGAAATTTATTAAGATACCTGCATAATAGTACTTAATTATATCAAATAGGAATAAGTCTAACAAAAGGTCAAGAATTTTATAAAGAAAATACCCAACGTTTATTAAGAGAAATCAAACAAGACCTTAATAAATAGAAGGATATATGAGGCCTATTCTACAAAGAATGCATTATTGCTCACAATCTTGTAATTGGGGGTAGGGAATCAGAGTCAGTAAAGTGATTATGCACTAGGTGGTAACTTTTTATGTCATTATCCACTGATTCCAATGATATCATTTTGGCCTTTTACTAGTCTTTGTTTTATAATGAATTGATTAGAGTCTTTCTCTTACTAGACTGTGACTGTAGATAAACTGCAGGGAAGTTCTGTTACTATATCGACTGAAGATGGTTTGCTGAAAGCCAAGTATCTTTATACAGAATCATCATTTTTGTCTTCTACTGCTGGGGATATTACATTAGGAAGTGTTCATGGTAAGCTGACAAAGGCCTAATATATCTCAGACTTTCCACATAGCATACATTGTAAGAGATAACTCTCTGTAGTTGAAAAAAGATCAAGAAACCGGCCTTCAAAATAATTGCAGACTAAGCATCGTTTTAAAAACCATAAAAATAAAATGACTGAAACTAATTTAATTTTATTTTGGCAAGAGATTGAGGATTATGCTGTTATATATGAAGCCAGTAATTATTCTGGGTTTTTAATGCATTTTCTTATAATAAGAAAGAAATAACAAGGAACTATATGGAGAAAATGAAGTAAAAGCAGTATTAGGTAAAGATAGATTATAAGTGGTTGCTTTTATGTTATGACTGGAAATCTAACAGTTAAATTAATGAAACATTTGGGTGTAGGCAGGGAGCAGTGACTCACACCTATAATGCTAGCACTCTAGGAGGCCGAGGCAAGAAGATCTCTTGAGCCCAAGAGTATGAGGTTGCTGTGAGCTATGATGCTATGGCTATCTACCAAGGGTGACAAATTGAGTCTCAAAAAAAAAAAAAAAAAAAGAGAGAGAGAGAAAGGAAGGAAGGAGAGAAAAAGGAAGGAGGCTGAGACAAGAGGATCTCTTGAGACCAAGAGTTTGAGGTTGCTGTGAGTTGTGACACCACATATTAATAATAATAATAATAAAACATTTGGCTGGAATCTAATTATAACTAGCAACTAGGTGACACTAATTTTGGTTAAAATGCTTTGTGTACATTCGTACTGGCACCAGGTTCTCTCAAAACCCTGCCATTTTTAGTTTTCTTTGATTAAATACCCTCTTGTGAGTTCCAAAACATGTCTCTGGACACAAGTGATATTACATAGTCATGGTTTGTATCATTGAAAGAAGAGAGTAAAATGGTGAGGTGATATGGCAGAAGGCATGCTGGTGTTCTGTGTCACTCAGCCTGCTTCATAAACTTCCACAGAGCAGAGGATCCCAATCCAGGTATGTTTTCTGAAATATATACAGATAGAATTGAGAATCGCTGATCCTGGCAAGCAGTACAGTACATACACATCTGCTAAATGCCTTTCAGGCTATAGTCCAGGAAGTCTAGATTTGGACTTTTTCCACATATAGTCCATTCAGTTCACATCTAGAGTGAAGCTGAATGTTAGTTTCTATACACTTCGGAAAACCCCCCCAAATTTCAGTAGTGAGCACAAACTAGATGATATTAAAAAACATGATTAGTGCTAGCCATGCTGTGTAGCAAACTGGTAAATTGTCTTCTGGTATACGTACTTATATTCTTGAAGTAATTTGTGAGCCTCATATTAATGGTTAAAGCTCAACCATTCTGGGGCGATGCCTATGACTCAAAGGAGTAGGGTGCCGGCCCCATATACCAGAGGTGGTGGGTTCAAACCCTGCCCCAGCCAAAAACTGAAAAAAAAAAACCAAAAAAAAACCAATTCAACCATTCTTGCAAGGTTAAGGTATTATTTAAGCCTCAAAAGGGTAAGTAGAAGTGGAGCTCTATCCAGACAAAGCAAACGGTTTGTAACTTACTCACTTATTCAATTTTTATTCAGTTGACCATGAAATAGATCTGGTAATTTGCAGCTCTTCATATTTTAAAAATGACTTTTATACAAGCATTGCATTTCTAATTATGGTGATCATAATGAAAAATACTAAGTATTTAAGTAATTAAGTATATATTTAGTAGCTTTTAGTAGAAAAACAATTCCTTATCAAATCAGATATTAACATCCACAGGAAAAACAGCTCCATTTTCTACAGTGCTTTATACACTAAATTCATTACTGTTTAATTTCTTTGCTTTAAGTTAGACAAGAATTGAGCTTGGTACAGTTTATCATTAATTGTGTACATAGCAGTTAAACAGATGTACTTTTTGAAGCAGTCCTCCCGAAAATCTGTTACTTCAAATAGGTGAAATGGAAACAAACTTCTAGAGATAAAACACTTAATTCCTTAGGCTTTATAAAGCCTTTTAATATTTGCTGACCTTCACTATAAAATACCATTCCCAGCTGGTTTAAACCTCGGTGCTCTTTTGTACTATTGTTTCAGGTTGAGTTTCCCTGAAAGCAGACAAGATGGAAATTACAGTGCATCAGATTTACTAGGGGGGTCTCTTGGGGCCAATACCAAGTAAAGGAAGGAAGCCCCATTTCCATGGGAGTAGTTGGACTGTGAAGCAGTTTCAACAAACCCAGTGGGGACCTCTAACACTGTAATGGTCCCTCAGGGTTGTCTCAAATTGGGATGAGGGGAGCTGGACCTTTCTATCCCCGATCATTAGATACAGGCTGCGGTGGGAAGGAGTGTGATCTTGGGCCCAGGTGTCTCTCTTCAGCTATTCAGTTCCTTTTAGTAGTATTTCCAAAAGTTAGGAAAACAAATCCTTCAGTTATGAGGGGGGATCTGGATGAGGAATTATAACATCCACTACAGTTAATATTTAGTCATTCATTGAACACACCTATTAACCACCCACTGTTTTCTAGATTTCCAACCTACAAGAAAGTTGGGCAGGAGATAAAATCAATCCTTAAAAAAAAAACCTTTCACTATTGTGGAAGAATTGAATCTCCATTTCTTCCTTATTTTCTTAGTCACTACATCTCCATCGGGATGCTCCCGCCCACCTCATTTCCAACTGCTGTCCGTTATCACCCCGCCTCCACCCTGCCTCGGTGCAATGCTCTCTTTTAGCTATTTCTCAGCTCTCCCTTTGTGATACTAGTACAGCAGCAGGAAGGAATAGAGGAAGGGAATGTTTGATTCGGTTTCAAATTATAGTTATTTTCGTAGAAGTAACTGTTAAAAAGCTTACATGTTGTTCAGCTCTGCTTTCTCCATCTAGTCTTTGGCCCTCGCTCTGCTTTGGTTTTTCTGTGTACAAGAGAGAAATAAGAAAGGAAATCCCTCTTCATTCCTAATCACACCCCAATGGCTTGACTTTTTCAAATGAGCTTCAGACAAGCCTAAGTGTCCTGTCTCCCTCTCCCATATCACCTTTGTTTCTATCCTTGTCTTAAGGGATTAAGTGAACATGCTTTTGGAGTCTGGAGTTCAAGGGTGGGTTGGGGATAGAACAGCAGGCTGCATTTTAGTCCCACATCCTGCTGGGTGAGGATATTAGAGTCATGACTGGTGCACTAAGTTCCCATGTTAGTGGAACCGTGGAGGTGATGTCTCCCAAGGATCCTCCCAAGCCGGGACTCTGAATATACATTTCAGTGAATTCTTTGTTCTAATTGCTGATGGTTGTAAATTACACAAATTAGGTGTATATTTTGGCTATATTTAAACAAGCTGGTTTGAAAATCTTAAAATCTGTTTACATGAGAAAATATGCTGCTACTTCTAAATACCTGACTGACAGAAAATGAACTTTGAAAATGTATGCATTCTAAGACCTACTTATTCAGGATTTATTTAGTTTGGCTTCCTTTTTAAAGAAAAGCTTAAACTGTTTTTTCTTGCCCAGGAAGAGCTGAAAAAAATCTACCATACAAATGTTATTTAAAACCCATTTTTATATAAATATAAAGCCATAAGTGTCTTTTTGGTAGATTCTACTAGACATATGAGTTTGGAGCCCTCTTGCCAGTAGGTGGGGGTGGTTGGCTGTTTGAAAGCTAACATGTACTGAGTGCCTAAATTGGCCAGTCCCTTTCATTTAGTGGACAATTAGTTGTTTACAGATGAGGAAGACAAGAAATGCCTAATTGTTTACTCTTAATTGAAAATTAATCTGAGGAATAGCAAGAATTTGGTCCTGGTTTCTTGAATTCCTAGGAGATGTTTATAAACAGTATTTAAACAAATTTGTGTACTTCTTGATTGTGACCGCAAAATCCCTTTGAGGGCTTCCAGGCTCACTCTAGGCAGACAGTGTCATGTGTATTACACAGACACACTCTTTCAGCTCTGTTCTGTACTGCAAGCTTCTTGAGTTTCAGGACTATTTACTAAGTCTTATGACACCTGACACCCTGGCATTCGGGGACTGGACTTCTTCCATTAAAGCAACGTTGCTATCTTAAGTGTATGGCTTCTAAGCACCCATGAAAGGAAAATAGAGCATGAACTTATTCTTCTCTGTAGCTATACCCTGATGGGAAACTAACATCTAGTATGTTAGTGTTGAGTACTTAGAAAGGTGCTCATTAACAAGGAAAAGAATAACGAAAGGAACCATTGTATCTTTTCTGGCCTTGCAAACTGATTCCTATGCATGGAGAAGACACAAATCTATCCTAAATGTTTTTTCAAATGGAATTTAAAGTACAGTTTATTACATTTTCTACATACAAAAATGAGTACACTAATTGACTAGTGATATTTATTATTTGTAAAGTTGGTTGAAGAATTTCTGTTAAGTATGTGTGCTTTATATACAAAATAAACTAGTTTATTCATTGACTCAAATATTCACTGTTCTGGCACTGGGGATCTAGTGGGGAGAAGAGGTAACTTCCATAGTTTGTATTTAGATATAAAATTTTATGACAGTTTACTATCTTGATTTCCTTCTAACTAATCAAAAATTAAATTTGGGTCTAGTGAAGAATATTTTATTACATTCTGATGGTTGAATGTTTATAGTTTTTAAAGAATTCTGTATATATATATATAGGTATGTAAACATATACATGTATTTATATGCATTCTACTAAATACATTTTTTAAATATAAGTTTAATTTCCTAGCTCTTTCAGAGATAAAAACTTCCTTTAAAAGGTTTGCTGAGATTGGTTTTATCTGTAACACATAATTGTTTTTTTGGTTTTTTCAGGGGGGGGGTTGGAGACAAGAGTTTCACTGTGTCACCCTCAGTAGAGTGCCACGCATCACAGCTCACAGCAACCTCAAACTCTTGGGCTTAACCAGTTCTCTTGCCTCAGGCTCCCAAGTAGCTGGGAGTATAAGCACCCACCACAACAATGCCTGGCTGTTTTTGTTGTTGTTGTTGTTTAGCAGGCCCAGGCCAGGTTCGAACCCACCAGCCCCCGTGTATGTGGCTGGCACCCTAACCACTGAGTTACAGGGACTGAGCCTACAACACATAATTTAAACAAATTAATTAGGTTAATATGTAGGTTATCCATGATAGGTTGTTTTAGTGGATTTTTAAATTTATGAATAAAACGTATTTTAAATATTTAGATTCCCTAGTAACTTATAGCCTTGTTTTAGGTTCTCTGGGAACATACCGCAATAGAAAAATTGCTAAGTATTAGTTCTGTCATTTTCTCTGTACTTCAAAAGTCTTTTGCTCCCCCAAAACTGAACAATATATACATGTTTAAACTTTTCCTTAAATAACAACTTATGAATTTTGGAAATTTTTGCAGAAATAAAATACATTAACTATGTAAACACAGGTTATAACTTTTAAAAGCACTCAGAATTTCAGTAAGAACTGCCCTAATTTGCCTTATTTAGGCTCTTAGTCATTGGTGAATGTGTAAATCTCCCTCATAAACTTAAAAGTCAAAAACAATATTAAATTTTATTTACTATTTATTTATTTATTTATTTATTGTAGAGATAGAGTCTCACTTTATCACCCTTGGTAGAATGCTGTGGTGTCACACAGCTTACAGCAAGCTCCAAATCCTGGGCTTAGGCAATTCTCTTGCCTCAGCCTCCCAAGTAGCTGGGATTACAGGTGTCCGCTACAAAGCCCAGCTATTTCTTTGTTGCAGTTTGGCTGGGGTTGGGTTTGAACCCACCACCCTCGATATATGAGGCCAGCGACCTACCCACTGAGCCACAGGCACTACCCAGAAATAATATTAACTTTTAAAACAAAGAAACTTTTATCAGATTTAGAAAACCTTTTCATGAAGTTCATGAAAATACTTCATTAAAATTCTAGTATTTCTTCTTAGGTCTACTGTGAAGTTTTGGTTTGATTATCATTTTGATACTTGATGTTGAATTTGAACATGTTAAATTTCTTTTTATGAAATCTTGAAAGGAATTACAGCTCTGTTTCTAGTGCAGACAGTGTAGGTTTTTTAGGATTAAGACATCTGACACAAAATATTACTGTTGCATACAGTATTTGTCCTTAGCTCAGTTCCTTGGAGACAAAGACGTGGCTCCTTCTGTAAAGGTGATGTTGCCATCTTCAGTTTGTGGCTTCCAAGCTTCCGTGAAAGGAAGTGATGAGAGCACAGAGGACCACGCAAGAAGTTTCAGCAGCCAAGCCCAGGAGTGTATACATTATTTCTGCTCATAGACCTTAGATAGAATATTTTCAAATGGCTGAGATATGAGGTTGGACAATTAAGCCTGCAAATTCATCCTAGAAAAAGTACCACAGATCTCATTGCTGGTTTCAGTACGTCACCTTCAAGGTACTCTCCTCGGAAAGCTATGCACCACCATCAGCACCTAGTCCCCTCCCTCAAAACAATTTTGGAACTTTTTTTCTGGAATGGCCATCAGAGCTATCATCATACATAATCTCTTACTTCCCCCCCACACACACACACATTCTTATCTATTTTATGCTTCAAGTCTTTGATCAGAGCCCTTGATCATACTGATCATGCTGTTCATTCTGCCTGAAATGCTGTTCCCAGTTTTTAAAATCTCATTGACTTTTAGTAATCTTTCAGTACTTAGCTAAAGCATCCTCACCCCATCTCTGGCTTTCCATTGACCCATACATTTTTTCTAATTATAAAGTCCTCAAGAGCAAGGATCATGTTTTATTCATCTCTGTAGTCTTAGAATTTAACACTATGGCTTGCAAATGGCCCTTTCTATGTCCCTCCCCTCCAAGGGAAAAGAAAAAAACAACACAAAAGGACTTAACCTTTAAGGATATTTGATTGCTGTGTTTGCATTATATGAGTATATGTGTTGTTTTAACCGCAATCACATTTCTTTTAGTGAAGAAAAAGAAACCAATGTTTATCTTTCAATTGATTGCTTGTTTCTTTTTCCTCTGACCATGTTAGAATGAAGGGTTACTAAGAAAAACTATATTTTCTCAAATATTGGGATTTGTGGAAACATTTCATAACTTGAGAGTAATAGAAACATGCATAGTATTATGGCCCATCTGATGTCTGCTTTATTGGCCAGTTTGCATGTGATGGTGAATCTGTATTTACCACATTTGAAAACTGGAAGAGCACATAAGGAACACACCAATGAAATAATATTTACTTAACACATTTAACAGGATCTTCTCAGTCTTGTAACTTAATGAGACTTGAAAATAATTTTTATGAGCTTCTACAGACAAACCAAGTTTTTATTTCTACGTACCCATTGTTCATATATGAAGTAGGATTTAATGTTAGACCTTGAAAGGAAATTTTGCAGTCAGGCACATCTGCACAAATGAATCAAGTTCCTTTTTTGCTTTTTCCCAAATAATTGATTCATGTTAGTATTTATACAATACATGAATAAGTTTATTTTACATTAATTCTGAGACCAAAATTACTCCTTTACTTTTTAGTGTAGTTTTGGAATTATTTTAGAAGAGGTAATATTACTGCTTCCATTTTGGTGGAATGAATATGAGTTTCTGAATCCAAGAGTACTTATATGTACAAACACATAAAGAAAAAATCCTACTACTTTTGGAAGTAGAGGAAAGGAGTTGGAAAGAATAGTTGCAATATCTGATACTTAACCTGGAAAATATATTTTCACTGAAAGATGAAAAGTTTTGAATTTTTTTCTTAGTTATACTTTCATATATTCATTATTCATACCCCAAAACCACTTTAACTCTTGGTCCAGATTAACTATTTTAATCTAACAGAAAGACATGGCAACTGAACTGAAAAATAAAAATAATTATTTTTTCCACCCAATATTAAGTGTTTTTGGCTCAAAACATGGCTTTATGTGGTCTGATAAATTCATCAATATTTAGATTGAAAATGTATAGTAGATACATACTTTTTTCATTTATGGGTTTTAGAAGTATCATTTTTCCTCTGTGTTTCAAGAAGCGTGGTGGTTTATTTTGTAGTTATGCTATCAAAGTTTTTGATTTGCGAATAAAGGAAGGTTTGCATAAATGCTTAATTAAAAGCTAATTGTTTCAGAACTTCAACTAAATCTCTACGTGGACTTGTGATACTGAGAAAAATCGCCAATAGTAATAATAGTTATTAAATAGAACTGTAGATATCCAATCAGGTTTTAGGTTTCTGTATAACAGTTCATTTCTAGATTATCCATAATATATAAAATTATCTTTTCTTTTTCTCTTTTACAGGTAATATAACATTGCAAACTAAGATGGGTAACATCACAGTAGGTATGTACTAAGCTGCTGGTTGGTAAATTTTGCCCACTTTTTAAAATAGTTATATTTGTGATACTTTATTAGAATAAATAAAGTCTGCAGTTTAGCTAATAAACTTGACAGGATCCTGATTTGCAAGTCAAATGTAAGCAGAGCCAGTGTACAAATATGTATACTCAGAGAAAATTACTTGAGCTAGTATTAAGATTTAAAATATAAATTTGTTGGGCGGCTCCTGTGGCTCAGCGAGTAGGGTGCCGGCCCCATATACCGAGGGTGGCGGGTTCAAGCCCGGCCTCGGCCGAACTGCAAAACAGAGAAATAGCCGGGCGCTGTGGCAGGCGCCTGTAGTCCCAGCTACTCGGGAGGCTGAGGCAGGAGAATCGCTTAAGCCTAGGAGCTGGAGGTTGCTGTGGGCAGTGTGATGCCACGGCACTCTACCCAAGGCGATAGAGTGAGACTCTGTCTCTAAAAAAAAAAGGAAAAAATATATATATATAAATTTGTTGAGTTTTTCAAATATCTATATTGTCTTTGAAAGAAAGAAAGATATAAATTATGTCACTGTTTATTGGTCCTAAAATTGTGTTAACATTTGAAGACAGCCCTGAGCATGCCAGTAACATGCTCAGCATATATTTATTGAGTGCCTACTATGTGTCTGGGATTCTTTTAGGTACTGGGGTATATGTATTGGTTGGTCTACAAGACTTCATTTCTGTGCTCAGAGACCTCATCTTCTTTGAATGCTAGGAAGAAAATAATAAGCATGTAAATGTCAAATTGTGATTTCATTTCATGATAAGTGCAATGAAGAAGTAACCAAGGGTAATGGGATAGAGATAGTTAAGCAACCAGGGATGGTCTGGGCCTGTGGGGCGGGGATTTGAATTAAGGTCAGTATAATGGGAAGAGGCATGTAAAATTCTGGATGCAGAGCTTCCCAGATAGAGGAACAGCAAGTACAATCTTGAAAATGTAAGGAGTTTATCGTTTTTGAGATGTAGAAAGTTTGGGGAAAGTGGTGGGAGATGAGGTAAGTCAGGCTGGATCTTAGAACCTTGTAGACATGTTAAGAATTGGAACTTGATTCCAACTACAGCAAGATGTTAGTAGATGAGTGATATAAAATTTATATTTTAAAAGGGCAACCTCACTGTTATTTTATAATATAGCAAATTGAAATCAGGCCACTAGAAAGTTTTATTTATCCATAGTCCTACTGATGGCCATCTGGGTTATTTCTAATTTGGAGCAATTTTAAATAAAGCTGTTAATAAACCTACTTATACAAGTTGTTAATGGATGGATGGTTTCTTCTTTCCTCTTGGTGAAATACATAAGTATAGAATTGCTGGGCTGAGCAGGTAGGTATACATTTAATTTTATGATAAACTGCCAGACCTTTCCCCAGAGTTCCATTTTATACTCTCATCAACAATATATGAGAATACTAGTTGTTCCAGATCCTCACCAACATTTATGAATGCCAGTCTTTTAAATTTTACCTATCCTGGGATGTAAATAGTGGTGTACTAATGGTATTGATTTATATTGATTTATCTTTCCCTAATGACTAATGATGTCCAGCAGTTATTCATGTGCCTATTGGTCAGCTAGTATATCTTCCTTATTGAAGTTTTTGTTTAGAGCTATTGCTTGTTTATTTTTCAGTTGGGTTATTTGTATTATCAAGTTGCAGGATATTCTCCTATTTTTTTTCCTAGCAGCTTAAAAATTTTTGCTTTTACCTTTGATCATCTCTAATTTTTGTATTAATGTGAATTAGGAGTCAAGGTTTCCTTTTTCCCACATGGTTATCTAGTTGTTATGTCACCATTTGTTGAGGAAAACTTCCTTTCTCTCATGGATTACTTCATATCTTTACCTAAAATCAAATGACTGTTTAAGTATGCATCTGTTTCTGCTCTTTCACAATGGATTGATTGGCTTACTTGTTGAGTCTTGTGCAAAAGCCACAATATCTTCATAACTATGATTTTATAATAATAAGTAATCAGGTAGTTGAAGTCTTCCAAATTTCTTTTTTTAAGATTGCTTTGGATATTGTATGTCCTTTGATTTTCCAGTTAATTTCTACCCAAAAATGCAGTTGCATTTGTATTTGAGATTTCAGTGAATAATTGAATCTATAGTTCCATTTGGAGAAAACTCACTGTGAGCAACACTGAGTCTTCTAATTCATGGACATGGTATAACTCTCCATTGAGGTGTCTGTCCATGTTTTATCTGGTGTTACATTTTGGTAATTGTTATTTTCAAGGAATTTGTCTCACTTACATTGTCAAATTTGTTTATGTAATAATGATCCATAGAAGTCTGTTGTTCAATTTTCTTCCTTTCTTTCCTTCTTTTTTTTTTTTTTTTTTTTGTCACTTTGTCACCCCTGCAGTAGAGTACAATGGCATCATAGCTCACAGCAACCTCAAACTCTTGGGCTCAAGGGATTCACTTGCCTCAGCCTCCCAAGTAGCTGGGACTACAGGCACCCACCACAATGCCTGGCTATTTTTAGAGATGGTGTCTCTCTCTTGCTCAGGCAATCCACCCACGTTGGCCTCCCAGAGTGCTAGGATTACAAACGTGAGCCACTGCACCCAGCCTCTCACTTTTCATATATTTAGGATTTTGTTAGATCTCATTTTTATCAATTTCTAATTTAAATAATTCCACTCTTGTTAGAGAATATACTCTGATTTCAGTTATTTTACATTTATTGAGACTTATCATCTGGTATATGGTTCTATATTGTGAATGTATCATATGTCCTTGAAATAAATGTGTTGTATTTGCTCTTTTTTAGTCTAGTTATTCTGTCAGTTGCTGAGAGAGGGATCTTAAAAATTTTTCAACTAATTCTGTCAGCTTTTGATTTTTGTTTTTGTTTTTTAGAGATGGAGTTTCACTTTGTGGCCCTCGGTAGAGGGCCATGCGTCACAGCTCACAGCAACCTCCAGCTCTTGGGCTTAGGCAATTCTCTTGCCTCAGCATCCCGATCTGTCAGCTTTTGAATCTGTTATTTAGATATATGCAAATTCTTAAAATTATGTCTTTCTGATCAATTAATCCTTTTCTCACTCTGAAAGGTCCTTCTTTCTCAGATAACACTCCTTGTTTTGAATGTACTTCATTGAATAATGATAAAGACATTCTTATGTTTACAGTTAGTAATAAGAACAGTACTTTTTCTTTCTTATGGTTAATGTTAGCATGGCATATCTTTTTCCATTCATTTATTTTCAACTATCTTTGTGTATAAAAACCATGTTTTAGAGACAGAATTTTTAAAAATTCATTTTTTCATTGAAGTGTGTAAGCCATTAACATTTAATATAATTACTGATATGGTTGGGTATGGTCTGTCATTTTACTACTGATTTTCTTTTGTCCCTTTTATTTTTGTTGTTTCTCTTTTTCTCCTTCCTTTGTCTTCTTTTGCATTAAGTGGATATATTTTTGAATTCCATTTTAATTTTCCAAGAGGCCTGTTACCTACACCTTTTGCATAAACTTTTAGCAGATATTCTAGTGATTTCAATATGCAAACTTAACTATTTACAGTGTACCTTAAATTAACATTATGCCACTTCATTTAAAATATATGAACTTATAATCACATAGATCCCCTGCCTATCCTTTATAGTATAAGCTGTCTTATATGTGCATATATTATAAACCCCATAACATGATGTAATTTTTGCTTCACATTGTCAGACATATTTTAAAGAATTTAAGGGGAGAAAATAATTTTTTATATTTACTATTTCCAGTTTTCATTTCTTCCTGAAGATATGAATTTATAATTGGTATCATTTCCTTAAGCATTTCTTTTTCTTTTTTTGGTTCACCATTATACAAATGAGGAACCTTAGCATTCTTATAGCTCAAGTCTGCTAGTGACAATTTCTCTTAGTTTCCTTTTATCTAAAAATATCTTTATTTTGACTTCTTTTTGGAAAGATTCTATATGACTAGGAATGTAATTCTGGGTTGATATTTTGCTTTTTTTCTATACTAATAAAGTGTAAACCAGAGTAAAAGATAAAAACTAGAAAGATGTCTGCAATATATATATATTCATACATACACATATCAGTATACAGGTGTCTGGTGTGTGGGGGGAGAGAGAGAGATGAGAAAAAAAGGAATAGTTAATGGGAACATGGATAAACATGAACGAGCAATTTGTAGGAGAAATTGTGTGCATATACAGTGTTGTACTACTTTCTTACTAATGGAAAACAAATATAAGCAGTCATGACTTAAAATGTTGATAATATCTAGTGATTGATAAGGTTATGGTGAAACAGAGATTCTTATAAATTACAGTTTAAGTATGAAGTTGCTCAACCACGTTTTAGGACAGTTTGGAAATGTATGTCAAGACAGAAGTATGTACATTTGCTTTGCTTCCTCTTTTAGAAATCTATCCTAAGGACATAATCTGGTAAGGATATAAAGAGATATAAACTTGAAGATGTTCATCTCTTTGTTTGTAATGATGGTGTACATTTTAATTTGTTCCCACTAAGATAATAGTTCAATGCATTATGTATGGTACACTCATAAAGTGAAATATCATTCAGCCTTTAAGAATATAATAACCTGACTCGGTGCAAATGGGCTAAGGCACCAGCCACATACACCTGAGCTAGCAGGTTCGAATCTAGCCTGGACCCACCAAATAACAATGACAGCTGTAACCAAAAAATGGCCGGGCGTTGTGGCAGGCATCTGTAGTCCCAGCTACTTGGGAGGCGAAGGCAGGAGACTCGCTTGAGTCCAGGAATTGGAGGTTGCTGTGAGCTGTGATGCCACGGCACTCTGTCCAGGGTGACAGCTTGAGGTTCTGTCTCAAAAAAAAAAGAATATAATAACCTAACTCTCAAGTTTGCAATATAGAAATATATTCATGACATTTTATTAGTATAAGGTTATAAAGCATAATATTATTATTTCAAATATAGTATGTATACTCTTACAGTAAGCATTAATTCAGAAATGGAAGAGCAAGAAGAAGAGAAGGAGGGCATAGCAACAATTATTAGCACATATAGAAGTCAAAGCTTGTTTACTTGTTATAAGCCTTTTCCTTCTAGTATGTCTGGACTGAAACACTGTGAGAATCCATCCCATTTCTCTGACAACTAGAGCAGGAGATGCCTCGTTATTTTTCAAGAACTCAGTTGTGCTCCTTTATAAGCAAATAAGAATTACTAATTTTTAAAATAGGAATGTAATAGCTAAAGAGGTAAAATAAATAAACAAATAAGGTTATGACATAATCTTTACTCAACTCAGCAAAGCCCTATTTATCTAGTTGGTCATGTGCTAGTTAATAAATGTGTGGAAGCAACTCAACAACCTATTTATCTAGTTGGTCATGTGCTAGTTAATAAATGTGTGGAAGCAACTCCATTACCCATAGAAAATTGTGAGCAGTCAAGGTCAATGAAAAGTTAGAACTGCCTTAAGACAACTTTTTTCATTTCTTTAAGCAAGAATTTTATACTCATATGTTTATTACTAATGCTGCCTTGGAACAAAAATCTGCTTTCAGTAAATTGGTAAATCTGTCTTAAATAAAATCAAATTTTACATTCCTATTTAGAGGCAGGTTAAGATTATTTTCACAAAACACACACAATGTTTTGCTCTAGAGCAGGAGTTGGTAGCCTTTGCCTATAAACCACCAGATAGCAAATACTTTTGGCTTTGTGGGCAATACAGTCTTCTGGACCATGCAGCTCTCCATTGTAACACAAAAACAGCCATTTACAGTACATATACAAATAGCTATTCTTGTATATGTGTTTCAGTAAAACTTTATTTAACAAAAACAGAAGGTAGGCAGTAGTTTGCCAACTCTGCTTTAGTACCTAAAAAAAGTCATTGTTGTTACAATTCTAGAAGAATTCTGGTTTGGTGCCTTAATCCCAAAGGTGAAAAGTGAGTAATGTTTTACGATAATGTTATATGGAATTTCTTGATTGGTTGGTTATTGGAAAAAGTTGAAGGCAGCGCCACAGATCATTACGGCCTACTTAATTCTACTTCATTAAAGTGTACTGAGCAATTTGGATGAGGAAGTGAGATTAGTAGAAGTAAAATAGTTACAAAGAAACAAAAAGTGATTCTTGAGAATCCCCTCTGAGGGGGTAACTTGTTAGACTGGCCAAGGCTTCAAAGCATTGAAAAGGGTCTCAGAAAAGTTTATGTAGTTGAAATGTATCAGACTTGAGATGATTTAGGTATTATCCTACTTGATTTCAGGAGAATAACTAAGTGTCTTCTCTGTGATTCTTTTATAAAAAGAAGAAATGTAATTATGATCCTCTATTTCTAATTTAGATAATATAAACAATCAAGTTATCAAGTCATTTGGATTGTGTATATATGTTCAAACCTGTTTCAGAGCTTTTCTCAGAAGCTGAAGTGCTATTAAGTGCTTAGTGATTGTGTATGTCAAAACCTTCATGTTCCCTGGATTTCTATTTTTAAATACCACCTTCGGAACTCTAGGCAATCTTCCATTTAAAATGAGTCAACAGGAGAAAGCAGAGCTTCCTAGTAGATAATGGTGGGGTAGGAGGGTAAGAGATTTGCTCGCCAAGCTTTATTGCCTCTATAGTGTCTGGCCTCTTTCAGAAAGCACTGTCAGAAGCTTAGTACTGGTAATTATATCTTTAAGAAAAGACAGAGAGAATATCTCTTAAAATTTTTTTTTTCCTTTTTGTGCCTTTGATAAGCCCAGCCTCCTTTTTGCTCTCTCCCTAATACAGAATACCTAGACAGGACATCCATTTAGAAACCTTTACTTGAAGTGACTTTAAAATTCTGCCTTTTCAAGTCCTATGTCCTATGTGTAAAATTTGTTCCTTGTTCTTGCAATTAGTATAGTTTTGTAAGTGTATAATCAGGTTATAGAAATCAAGAAATATCTTTCATGTAGCTCTTCCTCATATTTATATTTTGAAACTCGAGCGTAAAATTATGAAAGTTAAGAACTTTAATGTGTTTGATTAATTTTAAGAGAATTCTCCATTTATTTGAAGAAAATAGCAAATTTAGAACGTTAGCCTTTAAAACTTAGTTGTTATTCACTGCTACTAGCAAAGTCTATATTACCGTTTCTGTTTCTTTGGTTGTATGCAGTGTTAGCTGGTGGCTGACATCAGTTTTTCCCTTTTGTGTATTTAATGTTCCAAGAAAACTCAACGGTCTCTGTCAGACTAACAAGATCTTTGCCTAGAATTATAATGATCGAAAACTTTCTGTGATAGTTTGCTTATTCCTACCATTGTCTGGACTCACAATCTGTGTTCACTTATTAATCACCCTCTATTGCATATTTTCCTTAAGCATTTCTCCCATATGTATAGAATTTCTCCTTTTGTGACTCCAAATAAAAAAGAAATTCTATGAATAAAACCTTAATTTTACTTTGATAATTGCAGTTTCAACATTACAAAGAACCAAAGTAGAGTATTTCACTGCAATTTTTTAAAAGATATCCTTTACTTTCTCTTTTGAAAATATATCATAAGTTTTAATTTTCTTTTTTGACAGCCTGCCAGGGATGGGCCACTATCAGAGCTCCAGACTGATTACATGAGGATATAATTACTTTGTGGCTTCAGATGTAATTATTTAGCTGTTGTTTATTTCCCACTTGGAAGGAAAAAAGAAGCAAAAGTGTTGTTTATGAGCCACTTGAAAATCTTAGGGATTTTTTCCATCCCTCCTAGAGAAAGCAAGAAATCAAACTAACGTTTGAATACTTTACTTTGTTCTGTCTGGGATAATACACACATTGTGTAAGCCACATTTTTTTTTTTTTAACCATAGTGTATTTTTTACTTGGCTTTTTTCGGGATTCAGTAAGAGGTTTTAAAAGGAGTTTCTGCTTGTACTTAAGCAGTGAAATAGTCATCTTTGTCCAGTTACTCTATGTTATTTATCTCCTAGTGATATCATGTCCCAGCATCAGTGTTTACTTTTGAAACTTGAAAACTAATTAAATTGGGTCTGATAAAGGACATTTTTCAGTACAGATTTGAGATGAATTATTATAAATGATCTCAGAGCTAGATTTTGAACAGCTTACTCCAAAATTATTGTCTTTGTTGAGAGTAATTTAAAGTTTCTTTTAAAGAAAAATGTATGTAGATATACAAATGTTTTCTCTCCACATTTTATTTAAAAGTATGATATGATTTTTACCCTACTCTCTCCTTAGCTTCCACTTTGAAGTAATAAAAGCTCCTGATAAAATATGCTTTTAAAAAGGTCTTTCTATTAATATAATTTTTTTTGCAGTTTTTGGCCAGGGCTGGGTTTGAACCCACCACCTCTGGCATATGGGGCCGGCAACCTACTCCTTTGAGCCACAGGCGCCACCCTAAAAAGGTCTCTCTAAAAAGAATATGGTTTGGCCTTCCCCAGGCAGTCAGATAGAATATTAAATTATAGGTTCAGTTGCCACAGGAGAAGAAGGAAAAATCACTTACCACTCTCTTATTTCCATATTTCTGACACTTGATTTTCTCTTGAACTTGAAATACTGACTGATTGAAAACTGGGGTCATGGATGAAAGAGGGAAATTGAGTGTAAAATCAGCCTTACTTTAAATGTGATTTTTTTTTACCTTGACTTAAAGATGTCTGTTTAATCTCAGAAAAGAAAAGAAATATGAAAAGAAATATAACATGTAAACAAGCTTCACCTACTCTTCAAATGATTCCTTTTCCCCACCCCTTAATGTCTCTCTATAAAATACAGCAAAACCTACGTAATCTTTTACTACTAGGAACACTAAAATTTTAGTACTAGCAAATTTGCTAAAAGGAAAAATTATGAGAGGTCTTGACTTTTTGTTAACTTTGATTATATGACTGTATATGAGGTAGAATTCTTTGGTAATTATTGGAAGTTTTACAAAATTTGTCAATATGATAGTAAACCAAATACATTCATGATGCTTCATGGCCTTTTGCTTGCGCACTGACTTCCCTCCTCATTAGGTTTTAGAGTACATGTGTAGAAATAAATTATTCAGGTTACTATAAATGTAGAGGTTTTTAATTAGTTGTCTAGATACAGATTTCTAGATTTCTGATACTGTTAACATTTTAATGAAAATGATGGCATTGCTAGGAGGAAAAATACAAAATTTTACAAAGTTGTTAGCTCCTTTTCCTCTTACTAAAGTAGAGCCTTCTATTTCAAGTTGACAATTCCATTTACTCAAGTAAGAATGATTCTACTTATGGTTTTTCCTTCTTCCCAGATTCATCCTCTGGATCTTTAAAAGCCTCAACTCATCAGGGTGCCATAGATGTTTATGTGAGCCAACTGGGAAAAGTGGAACTGAAATCCCATAAAGGTTAGCCAAATGGAATGTTTTATTTTGACACATGGTATAAGGAAGGTTTATGTGACACTTAGGAAACAGATGGTCAAATTATTTATACTGACCTAGAAATCTCAAGAAAATGTCTTCCGATAGAACTTGATTTAAAGACCGATCTACTTGCCCTGTAGACCAGTGATTTCTAAAATTTGGGGGACAGATGGCCATGAAAACTATCTTTTCCTTTGTACTACAAACAAAAATGTTACAACATTTTGACGATTACTGTGGACTGTTATTATTTTAATGTTGCTAAGTGAGTTTTTCAGTTTAGTCTTACTTCTGAAATAGAATATTCTTTGGAAGGAAAACGTTTTCATACATTCTTTTGGGAGCTTTTCTTCCAGTCTGTAAGTTGTCCTTCTCAGGATGTCAATGTAGATAGAGCAATAGGTTTCAAAGTACAATCCTGAAATACAGGTATCACCAGCATTGACCTCTAAAATGATTGTTGACTTAGTCTTTTGAAGTATCAAGCCTTATGTATAATGTGTTTCTCTATATAATTTAATTTCAAATACAAACAACTTATCCTAAGAGTCTAGATCTTTCATTAAAAATGGTATACTTTAGAAGGGTGAGGTGGCTCACACCTGCAATCCTAGGACTCTGGGAGGCCAAGGTGGGTGAATTGCTTGAGCTCAGGAATTCTAGACCAGCCTAAATAAGAGTGAGACTCTATTTCTACTAAAAATAGAAAAAGTAGCTGGGCATTGTGGTGGGCACCTGTAGTCACAGCTGCTTGAGAAGCTGAAGCAGGAGAATCACTTGAACCCAATACTTTGAGGTTGCTGTAAGCTGTGATGACAAAGCAAATAGAAAACTTTAAAACTTTTGAAGGTCAAAAAAAAAAGTTTGAACATCATTAATCTTCATTCATTTAAAATGCTTTGGAGTATTATTCAGAACATTTTTCCAACAAGCTATGGAAATAGCATATAATTTTACAAAATTTGATTAGGATTACAATTTTGTGTTTTCTCTGCCATATTACTGGCAGAAGCTTAAAGATAACTGGAAAGAAAGATTTGTGTCTTACTTCAGATCTCTTAATTCTCACTACAGTTGGGAAAGGCAACTTTTTACAGTAATGGAAAGTTATTCAGGCCTCTGTTGCTTAATGGTCAGTAAGATATCTGGAATCCATTCCAACTCTGCCACCATCTTGCTGTAGGCTTCAGAGTTAGCCACTTGAGTCTCTTAGGTCTTTACCATTTTGGCAGGTGAAAAACAAAATAATACAATGCTTGTTTTCTTTTCCCTTACTGAATGTTAATATGATGACCTTATTGATTCATTCATAAAAGCTATGCTTCAGCGTGGGAATTAAATTTGAGTACTGACTTTTCCACTTAACATTTTGTCTCTAGGAAAATCACTAATCATAACATAGTGTGCCTTCAATAAATGATACTTTTGAATTTTTAAGGGGGCAGTATTGATATCAACCGTGAAGAAGTTTATGAAATGAAAAGAGGTTGAAGGTAAAACAAGAGCTCTAAAAAAGATAGTGATAAAGATGGGACATTAGGAAAATTTTCAGATCATGAGAAGTCTTCATTCATAAACAGTTATGAAATTTTGGTAATGATAGTTTTTGGTTTTTAAAGATGTAGAGGGAGATGAGGGTAGAGCTCTTTTCTCTGCAAAGATCTCCTAGATATAAGATGTTATTCATTTAAGAACAGAAAAAAAAGTATTCATAAAATCATGACATTTGATAATTTTTAAATTCCTGGACAAGAGTTTTTTAAATCCATGATTTTCTACTTTTGAAAGTATGTTTGGTAGAAAAAAATGTATGTTCTATTCATTCTGAAATCTTCCAGGATTGTTTTTCTTTTGTTTCATTTTTTTCTAAAGCCCTCATATGTTGTTATGGGGAATTTCCTGTTAGTAGTTTACATTGGAACCCTTAAAAGCAATTTGTATTTTAGTAAAATAAACCAAGTTGCAGTGATATGCTTTTTTCATCATTTTTTTTAAAGAGTTGATATGCGAGTTTATCAGTCTTACCCCAAACTTCCAACTCCAGTTAGGAAGACTGAAAAGATATGAAATTACTTAAGGAAACTTAAGCTGATATTAACCAGACTAGAAGGAAAATCATAACCCATAACTAAATACGTTCTAAAGCAATCCTTATAATAACTTTCACATCAGATATCATCCAAACTGTCTTCGTCCACAGAGATGAAGTTAATGCTTTATCGTAGGGGCCTCTTACCTACTTTATTTGATGAGAAACTTTTTCAGAAGTATGTTGGTGAATTTACACTGCAACTCACATAATTGTTTTGAAAAATGATTCCATAGCTAAAAAGTTTCTGCACAGCTAAGGATACAACAATTAAAACAAACAGACAACCTTCAGAATGGTAAAAGATATTTGCATGTGATGAATCTGATAAAGAGTTGATAAACAAAGTCTCTAAAGAACTCCAATTAATAAATAAGAAAAGAGTAAACAATCTCATTTACAAATTGCGCAAGAGACATGAACAGAACCTTCTCTGCAAAAGATAGACAATTGCTAAAAACACATGAAAAACATGCTCATTGTACCTAATCATCAGAGAAATGCAAATCAAAATCACTTTGAGATAACACCTAACCCCAGTGAGAATAGCCCACATCATAAAGTCCCAAAGCTGCAGATGCTGCCACAATTATGGAGAGAAGGGAACACTTTTACACTGTTGGTGCAGTTGCAAACTGATACAGCCTCTTTGGAAAGAAGAATGGAGAATTCTCAAAGAGCTAAAAGTAGACCTTCCATTTGATCCTACAGTTCCATTACTAGGTATCTAACCAGAAGAAAAAAAAATCATTTTACCATAAAGATATCTGCACTAGAATATTTATCATAGCTCAATTCACAATTGCTGAGATGTAGAAACAACCTAAATCGACCCAGGAATGGATTAACAAACTGTGGTATATGTATAACATGGAATACTATTCATCCATTACAAAGATGGAGACTTTATATCTTTTGTATTAGAGTTGGATGGAGCTGAAGAACATTCTCCTTAGTAAAGTATCACAAGAATGGAAAAGCAAGTATCTAATGTGTTCAATACCAATATGAGACCAATAGATGAGCAAATACACATCCACACAAGAGAAAACACAACTCACATGGGGACTGGCAGGGAAGGAGGAAGGGGAGAGGGAAGGAGGACGAGGGATTGGTGTGCTCTCACCTGATGGGTACAATGCAGGGGTATATAGCCCACCTACAGGGTAAAGGGATCAACTACAATTTGGACTTCTAACAAATGCAAATAATGTAACCTAAACGTTTGTACCCTCATATTAATCTGAAATTTAAAAAAAGAAAAAATGATTTCATAGCTAAGAGTACTTTTTCTGATTTACTCTTTTAAAAGTTTAAATTGTCAACCAGATTCAAATGGAAATAAAGTTGAGGTGCCTGAAATCCTCTCAAAAGAAATAATTAATCTGTTGGAATTCAAATAATCCTTTTTAGCCCTAGGGACAGGGTCTCTCTCTCTGTCTCCTCTGCTTAAGTACAGTGGTGCCATCATAGCTAACTGCAGCCCCAAAGTACTGGGCTCAAATGATCTTCCTGCCTCAGCCCCCTGAGTAGCTAGCTGGGACTATAGGCAAGTGCCATCACATCTGGTTAATTTTTTTTTTATTTCTTAGAGGCAAGGGTCTCACTATGTTGCCCAGGATGCTATCAAGCTCCTGGCTTCAAGTGATCCTCCCATCTCAGCCTCCCAAATTGCTGGGATTTCAGGCTTGAGCCACTGCACCCAGCCACACAATAGTATGGCTGCTTTTTTCACAGTCACTATTCCTCACACACAAGGCACAACAGTGAAAGCCCAGAGCTCAGGGTTCAAGTTGTGTTATAATGATAAATGGAGACACAAGTCTTGCAATATAATGATGCAGCAGTGTATGAAATACCACAGTGGTTAAAAGCATGGGCTTTGTATTTATCGAGCTGAGTCCAAGTTCCAACAGGAGTGGGTTCTTCTCTGTAAAGCTAGGATGATAATAACTCATAAAGTTGATAAGGGAATTAAGAACATAATGTAATTAGGTATCTGGCTTTTAGAAAATACTTAATGGTAAATCCTGCCTATAAGTTACATTTGCAGTAACTTTCTGATATTGAATGAACTGGATAGGGCTACTGGCAAATGAATAATTAGTAGCTCACAAAATCCTAATGACCCATACTCTTGACAGAAGTCATGGTGAATGCCTTGAGAGTAAGGAATCTTTGACCAGCTGGGAGTAAGGAAAAGGCACTACTATTTAAAATACTATGTGATAAATAGTTAAAAACAGTATGCCAGAAGCAGTGCTACCCTTTCAATCAAATGTATAATAAAGTCTGGTACTTTTGATATCTTTGCATTAATAATCTCACCTCTAAATTTATTACAGGTTCTATTATTGTCAAGGTCCCATCTTCTCTTCCAACTTATTTACAGTTATCAGGAAAAGAGGTTGATGTGAACTCAGAAGTCCATGTTCAGGAAACGGCTGAAGCTCATAAAGATGATGTTGTAACAATTACAGGTAAGAAGGCTGCACTTTGCTATGTCAGATGAATAGTCATTTTCTATACATAAATAGAAATTTGATATTCCTAACTGCAATTTTAATTTTTTAATCTTTTTCCATGTCACATTCTAGTTTTGACACTTTTTTTTTTCCTAGTTGCTTATCTGTAACATGATGCAGACATTTTGTTGAAAAGAACTAATTTAGTTTTTTAGGAACACTCATTAGTTCACACTGGATAAACTTGATTTCAAAATTTTCTGAGAGAGCTGCTTTCTAATTCTCTAACTTAACAATCTAATGAATGTATATATATTATAATGCAAGATTTCAGGCTAACCTTATATGATCAGAGTAAATAGGAATTTGGTTTGATGTGCATATTGTAAATGTGCTTTTTTTTTTTTGAGACAGAGTCTCACTTTGTTGCCCTGGGTAGAGTGCCAGGGCGTCATAGCTCACAGCAACCTCAAATTCATGGGCTCAAGAGATCCTCTTGTTTCTTACTCTTTTAATACAACAAATTCTTAATCCTACAAATGTGAATAACTTTCACATGCTTTTCATCACATCTGGCTATACTAATGGCTGATACTATTTTTTAATGTTTATTGTTTTGATGAACAACAAATTAAAACTGGTGAAGTTTTCCTTTAAGTCCTACCAGAGTGGCATCAAGAAAGACACTTAAAGAAAGACACTGTGTTCATGGATGAAAGCTATTGACTTACCCAGGAGATACTGACTAGAGCAGGCATCCTCAAACTTTTTAAACCGAGGGCCAATTCACTGTCCCTCAGACCATTGGAGGGCCAGACCATAGTTTAAAAAAAAAAAACTATGAACAAATTCCTATGGACACTGCACATACCTTAATTTGTTTTGTTTGTTTGTTTGTTTGTTTGTTGGTTTGTTTGTTTTTGATTTTTTTTTATTGAATCATAGCTGTGTACATTAGTTCAATCATGGGGTACAGTGTGCGGGCTTCACATGCAATCTGAGATATTTTTATCAACCTGATTGACATAACATTCATGAGATTTTCTCATTTACTATGTGAAAAC